>CM047808.1:48870037-49053100 GCA_026214975.1 Gentiana macrophylla | reverse complement strand
CTCTGTCTTTATTGAGCTGAAAGTCGATTTACTTTGCAGTTTCTTGCATTGTTGTTTTCTTTAATTCATTCGAGTACTTTTGTATTTCATGATCCTTGATTTGGGTGAGATCGATTGTACACCATGTTGACAATGTATTTCATTACTTAGACTTATCCAAGGTCATCACAGACTTCCTTGGTTATAAGTCGAGAACATATTGTCTTCATACTTCTCTCTGCAGCAGTACTTGGTGGCTTCACTCTGCGGTATACATTTTACCAACCGTCCTACCAATTAGTACAATACTTATTTCGACTCAACTTATACAACATATCGGACTACAAGTAAAGACTTATCTGAGAGAATTATAACTTATTTCAAGCTTTCTATAACAGCTAGTATGGCCATCATCAAAACATAATAAAATGTTCTAACAAGTTGTATGTCTTTATTAAATGGGATATTATTAAATGCAAGTCGGACTATACATATTAGATGTCTTTACTAGTAAAGATAAGGATAAATCTCAAATACAGTGAAGTGTACGGACACTTGGGTATGCGTGGATGTGTATTAGAGAATCGTCGTCAGTTGACCCCACTACTTTATTAAGTGTCACACTATGTGGTGGTTGTGTAATTATTTTAGACCGGATTCTTCGTGACATCAACTGTGTTGATTGTCATGCTTTGGCTTCATTTAGGTTTCCCCAATCACGGAGACGATCATGCGATAGTGCGTGGGTGTGATATTGAAGTATCGCGTAGGATTCATGTTGCTCGTCGAAATCGCATATCCTAATGGTTGAAGTAAATATGCGGAAGAGATTTCTTATATATAAAGAATGTCTTGCTCTCGTGAATCTTTGCAAAGTGGAAGTAATTAGTTACTTGAGAAGTAGGAGATCAGTTATAAGATATGGTCATTAATGTTTTGACACTCGAAGCTACGACCGTATGGATATTATAACGATTGATATGATTCTATTTACCACGGTAACCATTTCACATAAAAGGTAGTAGTCAATGCACTTGACTCTTGCCCGATGGTTGGAGAGTCATGAAGTGTTGCTAGGCGCTAATCATGATTGTTAGGTGTGAAGGGCATTTTGGTAAAATATACTTTATACTTACGACCAACATATTCGGAAGCCTATTAGGTCACACACATTTGAACTTCTATCGAATTAAAATGTGGTTATCTTGATAACCAAATAAGGAATGAATTATCAACTATTAAGTGTTATAGTGACAAGTTAATATTATAGTATTTATTTATTATGAATAAATAATAATAATACAATATATATTAGGATTGAGAGAAAGGACAAATACCAAATGCATAAATAGGACACACTTATTTTTTAGTTGCAAAGGACAAAAAAATTGAGACGGACAAAATTACCGCTTTAAAGGGGGCGCGCGAATACGCTTTCCTTCGGCTTCCGGCAGTCGAGGTTTGTTTTTAATCTGCGTAATTTTGATTTATAACTCACGATCATTGAAATGTTTTAACCAAAATTTAAATTTTTTGCTCTTTAATTTGAGCTAAATCGATACCCTTCGGCGTAAATTTTGAAAGCCGACAAAATATTTTCATTAACGAGGCGTTTTCTTATAAGCGACCGCAACTATTGATTTAGAACACCGATCATCAAAATTGTTTCACCAAAGTTCATATTTTTTATCTTCATTTTGAGACCTCATTTGATACTTTTAAGCGTAGTATTTGAAAGCCAAATTTTATCGCGGTGTTTACGATACTTGATGACACGATAACACATTTTATTAATGAGACAAAATATCACCATTAACATTCGTAATACAATAATCTATCAAAAAATGCTTCATATCGTAATGAAACAATCTATCAAAGCATTATGGAGATGCAACTCCGGGAAGCAAGAGAATAAAAGCCTAATAATATTGGATATAATCAAAAAGCCTATCAGGAGAACTAAATCATTCTTGAGTTAGTTGTTGAAGACCAAAGCGATCTGTTTTACCATCTATAGACCTTTATCCTTCAAACCCACACCATCAAACTTCATGAAAGATGTATGAAGAAAAAGATGCATTAAATAGAAGCGGCTCGGCCTCATCAATAGAGAATTTAGGCTCATCCATTTTTAAAGACAAAAAAACACCAACAATGCCTCACCATTTGAATCAACAACCTTCAATCACTGAGGCCAAAACCACACCACAAAAATAGTGGAAAGTAAGGAAAGATTAAAACCAAATAAAGACATCATATATGCAATAACACCTTTTACGAAGAATACCTAGCGATAATACTTGATAACACAATAACACAACCAATTATGTTTTCCTCTTCAACTTTTTAAAACACTTTTCATTACTAATAACCACAGAAAAAAATCTACATCACATTTCTTATCCATTGATGACTGAAATATCATCATTAGTATGCTTCCCAATATAAGGGAGGGGGTTTGAAGCACACTTCACAACCGATTCTTTTGAAAAAAAAAAACATTGCAACATTGCATCTTTACGTATATTTGAACAAAGTAGAAGAAAGCAACAACATAAAGTCAATAAAAGTACTTGAATTTTCAAGCTGAAACACTTGGTTTTTGCTCCAAAATCTAATTTTCGAGACTTATTCTTCGCATACATATGGCTGAAAATCTCACAACTGCGTAGTGATATAACCATGATAACACCCCAAAACTAGTGTATCAAAAGAGTTGACAATAGTAGCTTCAATATTTACCATGGCGGTTTCAATATCTTGGGATTCCGCTTCAACTTGATTGCCGAGGCAGTCCTAGACTCAATCGTGAATTTCTAGAATTTCGGACTCAATCGTGAATTTTAGAATTTATAACACTTGAAATGTACAAATGAAACATTAGAAGTGTTATTTACCTTTGAATTAGTCAAAATTGTACCCATGCTTGGACTACTGAATTTCCATTTCCACTAGCAATGAGCCCTGTAGAAACTCAAATTTGTTTTGAATGTGCCATTTTGAAGCTTCATAGTGCGACAATGCCCGTTGAAAATGGTGGTCAACCACGACAAATGGATTGCTAGTGCTAATCAACCTTCATCAGAAACCATTTATTCATTTCTGAAAATCATTCAGTAAGATGAACATATCAACCTGAATTATGATCAAGTTTCCCCTTGAAACCAGACTCAAATATCCATTTTCAAATTTTACTTCATAACAAAACCAAGTGAACAATATAGGCGTCTGTTTAAAATGGCAAAAGGTGCTCCCACGATAAAACTGACACAAATTGCAATAGAAATAGTTTTCAAAACACAAGGCCTTCATTAAGCCTATCATTGATCTACCAATGCTTCAAATATTCAAAAAAACGTAATCTATATCTGTTCATCCATGACAAGTATTCTATTTGTGGAGAATTCGGATCAATGTCTTAAGCAGAACAAATCCATTTGGAAGCATGCATTGCTAAAGAAAATACAGTCAGGCTCTAATTACCTAACCAAACCAAGGTGACTATTGTATACATTGCAACTGTTTGGAATGGCTTAGCTCATTGAATGGATTTCAGATATAAAATTAGGATTTTAGTCTGTAACTTGGCCTACTTTGGATTTTAGTCTTGCTCGGCTCCGAGTGAGGAAAATGGTCCTCTAACTTGTTTTTGTGTGGAAAAATAGTCCTATCCGCGGAAATAATTTATGCAGGCACCGTTATCTTTGAAAAGCAGCTTATGTGGCAGCCATTAGGCTGCATACATTGAATCTATATGGATGTGGATCTATTTTACTTTAAAAATGATTTCTCCTTCAATTTCCCTCAATTTTCTTAGGATTCATCTGAATCTTTAATCTTTTGCTTATAAAGAAGAAAAATACTAATCGATTACAAAATTCCGAAATAACATTCTCAATTGACATTCCAATAGAAAATATTTTGCTTTTGTTTCTTGATAGTTGAAACCGGACTAGCATTTTCATCGGAGGTGGAGGTGGTGATGATGTATTTCCGGTTATGCTCAATTGAAACTTCCGGCAAGAATGGTATATCTAGATAAGAAGGTTGGGGAGGTGTTGCATTTTCCTTGGAAACAATGGTGATTTAGAGATATTATGAACTTTGGTGCTATTTCTTTTGTAGAACTTCAATTCAAATTGCAAATGATTCATCTCTATCTAACAATTTCAAATTGCAAATTGCAAATTAATTAGGGATTAGATTTTGAGGGATGAAATTGGGGGAAATTGGAAGGAGAAATTCTTTTTTCAAAGTAAAATGGGGTTCATAGCCACGTAGGATTCAATGTGGCGACCTAGTGCATTTTACTGCGTAAAGCTTTTTAAAGATTCGGTGCCCGATCGGCTATTTTCAGCGGATAGGACTATTTTCCAAAAAACAAGTTAGAGGACCATTTTCCTCACGGAGGCGAGAGCAAGACTAAAATCAAAGTATGCCAAGTTAGAGGACTAAAATCCTAATTTTGCCGTATACATTGCAAGCTGTTTGGAATGGCTTAGCTCATTGAATGGATTTCCAGATATAAATTTGTCTTAAATATCAACTAACAGTAACATATGAGAAGTATTAACTCAAGAATCCCGTGTGCTCTCTCCGTCGTTCTTCCTTGTACCCTAATTCTCTGATTCACACACAATTAATACGTAATGATCTTAATAACTCCATCAAAATCAAAGATTATCAACAAAAAAAAATTCTCCCAACACGAAAGAAGAGCGCCAGATTTCAAATTAAGAGGTAGATCTATATTGACACTAGCTTGCATACTAAATCTAAATCCCAAAATGAATCACATAATAACTACCACGACTCACCATTGAAGTAAAAGTAGAGGCATTTATACATCAAGCAGGTGGTGGGTGATGATAGATAGGCCTCTTGGGCGGGTTACACATAATTGGGCCAGGCCCAAAGTTAAGCAGATCAAGACAATGGATCGGCACGAAAGCGGGGACCGTGCGGCCGACGAGAATAGTTATGGCGCTAACGAGCGATCGGTGAGCAAGACTCTATTATGCAACGTGTAAAGTTTCTCAAGCGAGCGCTTGGCTCCGCGAAGAGTTTGAGCGAATATTAATTTGAGTACACGAAGGCCGAGTCCACGTCAGTTCAACCGCTTTGTAGGCGTGGGTAGGCCCCACAATCAATAGTGTCTGAGAAATAACCGGTGATAACCTCCCATCATGTAAGGAAGAGAATCACGATCTACGACTATAAAGAATACCCTGAACTACGAGGGGACTTGATTCGATTTATCACATAAATTGGATACGTGGCGACTCTCTCGAGTTCGGTCAAATTATACCCCAAACACTCGCATTCTTATATTATTTTCCTAATTAGAATTAAGCGATTACCCGTTTGTAATATTCATCTTGCATCATTTGGTGCTAGAAGGAGGTATAATTCTAGTTAGTGAGTGATTCTTACGAAAAAATGACACGAAATCAAGGAAATTTGAAAAAGCAATAAAATCAACAAGAAAACGACAAAAATCAAACAGGAGATAATAGCCGGTCGAAATGACCAAGATCTGGAAAAAGAATTTTGGAAGAAGGGCAAGCAGTAATCTGGCGCCATTAAGCAAATGTTAGTAGAAAATCGGCCAATCTCAAAGGAGAAGAAGTAAAAGCTATCTTTGAGGTTTGTTTTGAGGCGAGGAATCGGGATAATGGCGTTTACGGAGCACTACTCCGTTTCAAACTACGAAGAAGGAGAAACAAGAAGTGGAATATAGCATCGAGTGGTGGTTACTCACCAGGTGGTGATAACGCCTGGCAGGAGTTAGACACAATACTTAAGCCTAAACACGATGAGTTTAGGCTAGTGTCTCCATTCTTTGAGGACATCGATGCATTTCCATGCCCTCAAGATTCAAAATCCCAAAAATCCAAGCATATGATGGAACTAAAGATGCATATGACCATATGCACCGGTACATTCAACACATGAACCTATATAATGCTCTGAGAAGAGATGAAATGCGGGGCATTTGCAACTCTTCTAACGAGAAAAACAAGAGATTGGTTCAACAAATTGAACCAGAGATCCATACCAGATTTCCCAACTCGACCCGAGAAAGTTCATGCGCATTCATGGCGGCAAGGCCATTCCGGAGGAACCGTACATATTCTTGACCGTCGAGGCAAAAAAGTGAAAAGCAGATCTTGCAATTCATCAAGAGATTCAATGGAGAATCATCCCAAATAGCGGATCAGGATGATAAATTTTTAGTAGCATCCTTTGTGGCGAGTCTTAGAAGGGCGCCTACATGCAAAGGTGGCGATAAAAATCCGGATCGATGGAAGAATGTTTGGAAATTGTATCTGAGACAACCAAGTGAAGAGGCTAATAGAGCCAAGAGGAAGAGTCACAGGGGCTAAAAGGAAAAATTTGAAGATAAAACCGACAAAAAGAAAATGCATTTGGGATGAGTAACTAACCCCGTCTACGAAAGGTTAGGGAAGAAATGTGCTTTGCGAGGATAGAGACCTTATCCTACGAGCAGGTCTAAGTGATCAAGTCTGGCGATTATGGAAAGAAAGGAATCGCCAAGACTCCTCCTCCATTGAGGGTCCAAGGGAAGAGAGACCACACAAAATGGTGCAAATACCATAAAGATATTGGACATGATTACGAGCAGTCGGGGATCGATCGGAGATATAGGCCAGCGTGACCTTTGGAAGGAAAGATCGATGAGTGCATCGATCGAGCGCGAGAGACAACCCGAGGAAGGAGAGAGTTTAAAGCAGAACAACGGCCGGAGGCAGGTATAAGCGGAGGAGATCGAGATCCATCTCCGGATCTGAGATGGAGCGCGAGAAAAGCGCCCCAATCAATACGGTGAATACGATTGTGGGTGGACCAGGAGAGAAAGTAATAAGAACATCCGGCCAAGAAAGAGTGGCGGCTCGAGGAAAGAAGAAACAAAGAAACAAAAGTCATGGGAACCGTCAATACGGTCCAAGAGATGCACTACCCGACCATCGTAAGCAGCGAAATTGGTAATGAAAGCGATTATCGAGAGAAATATGGTGGAAGGATTTGTGTAGACCTTTGGCGGTCTGCGATAAATGTGTTGTATTCTGGTGCCTTCCAAGCAATGAAGTTAGGTCGGGGTGACTCTGTGTCAACTCCTCTTTTGGATTTACCGGGCCACCCATCCATCCTTTGGGTATGTTAAAATTAATGACAACTTTCGGAAAAGGACCACGAGGCGGGACAGCGATGGTCAATTATGTAGTAGTAAAAGCTCCTCGGCCTACAATGTGATTGCAGGAAGACCGGCATTGATTGATCTAAGAAGCGGTGGTATCGCCCGACACATAATGATATGAAATTCCCAACTTTTGAGGAGAAGCCACGGTTAAAGGGATGTGGATGCGACCAAGAAGCATTACCTGACCCACAATCGGTGGAAAAATGAAGGTGCGGCGGTGACAATGGAAGACCTAGTTCGGATGAAGAAAAAAGTTGGCAATCAAGCGATCTGTGGTATCAATCATGCTAGATGGGCGGGACCACTGAATCCACGATCGGCATAGGATCATGGATACGGTGAGCGAAGCTTGAGATCTTGGCGAATCTTAAAGATTACAGGGCGTGTTCGCATGGAAAGCAAGTGACATGCAGGTACATCAACGAGTTGGCTGTCCATAAGCTCAACATCGACCCAACCATGAAACCGGTGAAACAAAGAAGAGATCGTTTGCCCCGAAAGGATACGGTGTCATCGGCGGGAAGTGGAAAAATTGTTGCGAGGCCAACATGATTAAAGAAGTTATCTACCCAGAATGGCTAGCAAACCCAGTGCTAGTCAAGAAACCAGATGGCAGTTGGAGAATGTGTGTGGACTTCACAGATTTAAACAAAGCTTGTCCTAAAGATAGTTACACTTCTCACAGAATTGTGAGGCTAGTAGACTCTGATTGGTTATGAGATTTTTGCTTTTAGATGCTTATAAGGGATATCATCAGTTATGATGGACCACATAGAAAGCTGGAAAAAGCTGCCTTTATTCTTGAATTTGGTTCCCTACTACTATGTGTACATGCCTTTCGGATTAAAGAATGCGAGGGCTACTGCCAAAGGCGATCAATACTATTTTCAAACAGCAGTTGGAAAATCTATGGAAGTATCGTGGATGATCTATTGATCAAGAAGCGGGACTCTTAACCAATATTTGAAAGATGTAGCGAGAGGTTTGCGAAGTTCTAAGACAAGCAGGAATGAAGTTGAACCCAAAAAAGTGTACTTTTGGGTGAGATCGAGGCAAATTTACAGGTTATATGATATCTAAGGAAGGTATCGGGGCCAACCATGATAAATTAGAAGCTTTAAAAAACATGCGAACGAAGAATATTAAAAGTTCAGCGATTACGGGAAGATTAGCGGCGCTAAACCGATTTTATCGAAATCGGCCGAGAAGTCATTACCATTCTTCAAAATTCTCGGGAAGGCAGTCCATTTGAGTGGAATGAAGAATGTAAGCAGGCTTTCGAGGAGTTGAAAGATCATATAAGTCACTTGCCGACTCTAACTCCTCCTCGGGAAGGTGAGATTCTATTCCTTTACTTGTCTTTTTTGTAAGGAAGCGATAAGTCTTTGTGTTAGTAAAACTACATGGTATGATCTGAGAGGCCAATATATTTTGTGAGCAAAGCCACAAGGGCACTGAAATTAGATATTGAAGTGGAGAAATTGGTCTTAGCCTTAGTACATGCCACAAGAAAATTAAGACCATATTTCCAAAGTCATCCGATAATTGTGTTAACAAACCAACCTTTGAAGCAAATTTTGGAAAAGCCGGATAAGTGCGGAAGATTAGCAAAGTGGGTAGTTGAATTGGCGAGGATTTGATATCGAATACAATCCAGAACGACAATTAAAGCTCAAGCATTAGTGATTTCTTAGCGAGAAGAAAAAGCCTTGGCTATAGAGCAAAAATTTGGCGAGAAAATTTGAGAAGCATGAGGCGAGAATAGTGGCGACTTTATGTGGATGGAGCTTCCAACAAAGAAGGGCGGGAGGCGGGACTCCTACTCATTAGCCAAAAGGTGAAGAATTCCCATCGCACTTCATTTTGACTTTCAAGCCACTAACAATGAGGCGAGAATATGAAGCTTTGATAGCGGGATTAAACCTAGCACGAAATTAGGGGTGCAAAACACGAAAGTGTACACGGACTCACGACTTGTAATAAATCACATCAAAGGAGAATATGAAGCAAAGGAAGGTCTATGAAAAAATACCTTGCGGTGCACGAGGAAAAATTGTGAGAATTTCTTAATGGTGGAAGTAGAGCAGATCACTCGGGCCCAAAACACCATAGCGGATGCCTTATCAAAATTAGGATCAAATTTCTTATCCAACAAAAGGTATTAGTTGGCGACTAAAGCGAGAAAAGTTGTAGCGAGGTTGAAGTACAACCAATAACACAAGCGAGAGACTTGGATGGATCAATTGTAATGTATCGAGAGATGGAAAGCTTCACGAAGATAAAGTATGTGCGAGAAAAATAATAAGACTCTCGGCCAGGTATGCTCTTTTCAACGATATTACATCTGAGAAAATCTTATGTGGCACCTTAGGTGAGATGTATTTACGGAAGAAGGAGACTATGTGTTAAAAGAAATCCACCTCGGAATTTGTGGAAATCATTTGGGAGCAAGAACTACGGCGGGAAATGCGAGGCTTTACTGGTGTCTTGACGAGAAATGCAGAAGAACACGGAGAATGCTGATTTAGAACTTGCGGGACATGCCAGGTGCATAGCAACATATCACGTAATCCTACGAGAAGATGATACGATTGTATCTCCATGGCCTTTTGATCAATGGGGAATAGACTTAGTGGGACCATTACCCAAAGCACCGGGAAATTTCAAGTTCTTAGTGGTGGCGGTAGATTATTTCACCAAATGGGTAAAAATTTGAACCTCTAACCACCATCACAACCAACCAAATACATAAATTCTGTGGAGAAATATTACGTGAGATATGGAATCACTAAAGTTCTCATCTACGATAATGGAACACAATTTGAAGATCAAGAGTGCAAGCATGGTGCACAAACCTAGGAATCTCCCAACACTTTACATGTTAGCCTATCCCCAAGCCAATGGGCCAGGTGGAGCAAACCAGCAGACAAATAAAGCAGGGCTAATGAAAAGATTGGAGCAGGAGGGATCACTGGGTAGACCATCTCCCAAATATATTATGGGCATCTGAGGACTACACCAAATCTTTGCTACCCAAGAAACTCCATACTCACTAGCATATGGATGTGGCGATAATACCGCGAGAGATTGGACACAAGTCTCCGGGACATAACTATCTTGTCGAAACACATGAGGTAGACATGTTGCATGTCAAAGATAATTTGGAGCACAAGCGGCGTTGCAGCTGATCTGAGATGGACAAATACAAGCGGAGGATTGCCCGATTACTACAACTCCAAAATTAAGTGCGTATTTTAAAGAAGGTGACTTAGTCTTAAGGCGAAATGGCGCCTTGATAAGCAAGGCCCCACTTGGAAAGCTAGACCCAAATTGGGAAGGTCCTATAAAATCATCAAAGTGCATGGGAAAGGATCTTATCAACTAGCTAATGCCTGCAGGAAAGCAGTTCTAGAAGTTGGAATCTTTGTTCGATTAAGAAATTTTTTCCTTAAAGCAATTTTATTCACTGTAAATAATGCTACTTGAATCAATATTTCCTTTTTAATTTTGTGATTATACATGTGGATGCTTTTAACTTTTGCTAAAACAAAGAATTAAGGAAAGGATACTTAATTTATTAGTAAACTTGCATCACAAAAGTGCAGGCAGAAATCTTGCCTTAAGAACAAAAATGCCAAACTTGCGGTATAAGGGCATTACAGGCGAGAAGTCAACTAAAAAAAAACAATAATAAAAATGCCAAACTTGCGGCGCAAGGGCATTAGGCGAAGTCCACTTAAAAACAAAAATGCCAAAATTGCGGCGCAAGGGCATTACAGGCGAAAGTCCGCTTAAAAATAAAAATGCCAAACTTGCGGCGCAAGGGCATTACAGGCGAAGTCCCACTTAAAAATAAAAATGCGGACTTGCGGCATAAGGTCATTCTAAGCGAAGTCCCACTTAAACAATGACATTGCCAAATTTGCGGCGCAAAGGTATTATGGGCGAAGGCCCCAAACAAGCTATTACACTTGCGGTGCAAGAAGATTACACATGAAGAAGCGTATGTTCCATGCACGACATATAACGTAAAACTAAAGAAGCTAAGGATAATAAATCCTAACTTCTTTGCGAGGGCAACATGAAGACAAGGATCTCTAATGAGAGAATGACGAGAGAATGTCAAATTCAAAAATGCAAAGGATCTAAGCAGAGAATATCAAATTCAAAGACACAAATTCAAAGGTACCAACTCAAAGGTTCAAAAGATTAGAAATGTCAGCGACAGAAATAACATACATAGTTACTACATCAAAGCTGCTTGAAAAAGCGACAAATTCAAAAGTTTTCAAAAGGAAATAAATTAGATGCGAGAGAGGAGTGAAGGTTGGCGAGTTTCTCACGAAGGTTGAAGCGGATTTTTCTTAGCATATTTGCTGATTATGTCTTCTCAATTCTTGTCATCATATCGCCGTGAAGATCTCCCTGCTTTTTATCATACAACCGGTGATTAGGCGAGTGTTAATCACCAGTCGTGAGTTTAGCCTCATCAACACCAAGTGTATATCCTCTGCTTGTGAGCGGAGCCAATATGATCTGGATTTCCTCATAAGTCGAGGAAGACTTATACCAACGACAACCTATACGGGCGATATTCTAAGCGGGAGATTTCCTCCATCGCCTCAGGTTTCATCAAAGTCGGCCTTCATCTTCTTTGCGGTAGCAAGATGTTGCGAGATGCTCCTCGTTCAATTTAAGCCAACGGCTGATCTCTTAAGTTCGGTTGTTCCTCTTGAGTGAATATCACGCCCTCGGCATTGTCAAGATCGGACTTTAACTTCTCAATCTCATTGATCGAGCCAAGGTGGGCCTCTTCCAAAGCGGCCACCTTAGCATTGGCTTCATGACTAGATTCTTCCAGGCTAGCAATTTTGGCGTTGGCCTCGTCAATTTGAATCACTTTGTGTTGCAAGGAAGAGATATCTTTAGCCATGGTTGAAGTTTTCTTGTGCAAGGCCTTACCAGCGGTAACACTACAAAGAGAATATCTTAGAAGGCAGAAATTAAAAGAAAAATGAAGGTGTTGAAAATCACTTACGAGAATCGGCAAAGTCATCGAGAGGACATATCCTCAAAATTGAAAGAGGAATCACTAGCGGATGTCCCAGGATGAAGAAGGTCTAGGCCGTTTCTTGCTTTTTGGGGATAGACCTCGAGGCACCACCGTCGAGGCGAGTCGGGTTAGCGGGAGGAATATCTAAATCGATTGGAGTAGTATTCTGCGCGGCGCTCGGAGAATCTGAGCGAAGGTTCCCAGCGCGCGACAACAATATTACGAGCGGTTCCCCAGAATCGGCAACTACATCTCTGTTTCTTTACGGCGAAGTCTCACCTTGACCCGGGAATGGTGATAATGTCCGTTCAAAAACCTCTTGTATCTCTTTGGTCACTCTCTCCTCCTCATCAGCGTCGATGTGGATCGGATAAATCTACATTGGCCCTACAAAGAGAAAAAATAGTCAAAGTATATTCATAAAGGAAGCGAGGCAAAAAAAAAAAGACAAACATCGTTTTCGATATTGTTTCTTAGTAAATTCTACATAACCGGTAGGCCCTTGATTAGAAGAAGTGGCGGCATCCACCACTTGGTGATAGTGCTCGAGTCAAAGTAATGTTATTCTTTGGAAAGGTATTTAACGAGCCGTACATAGGATCCTCAGGATTTATCCTTCATGGAGGAAGAATTCCAACGACCAAGATCCACCCCGGTGTTGTGCTTTACAAAGAAAAAGCGCTCGACCATTTCTTCTTAGTCTTATCTTTGGTAGGCGGAGAGGATGATTTGGGCTAACCTACCGGATCTGCGACAAAAATGGTATCATCCTCCACTACCTGCGTCGATTTACATTGATAAAAGTTCTAAATAACTTCACGAGAGAAGGCGTGGTGTTGAGGCGACACCAAATCATAAAACCTATCAAGAATTTACTTATTTGTTCGGATGTATTTGACCAACCCCACAACTTATAATACTTCAATACCTCAATACACCCGAGGAGGAAGAGGAACCTTAACCTTATGAAGGTGATCGGCGTATCGCATCTGAGAAGCCCTGCAGGGGGTTGTAAAAGCGTACTCGGTGGATTTGGGAAGCGAGGACTTCAAAAGGCTCGAGTCACGAATCTTGTAAGTTTTCAACAAGCGGACCATCTCGGTCTTAGTCATCGACTAGAGATACCATGGCAAGCCATTATTGCCTTAGTTTTATCGAACCGATTTATTTCTCTCTTTAAAGTGCGTAAAAGGTGTGTGATCTTACGGATATTGTTGGTGATGGAAGTAGGAGTAAAGATCACTGGGGAAGAAGGTGAGAAGGCAAAGACACAGAGGATTATCCCGAAAGTGGAGGTATTTCTCAATTCAATCGAAGAAGGCGGGTGATCGAGGGCTATCGCGGTTCGAGATTGGAAATGGGATTTGAAGAATTCACCTCTTCACTTTCTAGGGCAATCGAGATTTTTACGGCGATTCGAATAACCTTTCTATTGAATCACTAGAAATTTGTCTTTGGCTCTCGGACTCATGAGCGAAATAACGATTTCAAGAAGTAGAAGAGTAATTCAAAAGAGACTTACTTATAGCTTTGCGGATTGAGATTCCAAGGGTATGATATAGTGGTGTTGATTGACAAGAGGCGATTATATGACAAGAATTGGATGCGACAGCGATGGTTCAATTTACCGTTATAATAATGACCAGGTGCAACTTGGCCTCGTTTCACGATATATTAAAAACATGATTTGAAGCGTTTGAGACTAAAGCGGTGTAAGCGATCCATACTAGTGCAGGGGTGATGATGATATATGGGCCTACTAGGCGGGTTACACATAATTGGGTCGGGCCCAAAGTTAAGCGATCAAGACAATGGATCGGCAAAGCGGGACCGTGCGGCCCGACGAGAATAGTTATGGCGCTAACGAGAACAATCGGTGAGCAAGACTACTATTATGCAATGTGTAAAGTTTCTCCAGCAGAGCGGCAGGCTGCAGAAGAGTTTACGAGCGAGAATATTGGTGAGTACACGAAGGCGAGTCAACATCAGTTCAACCGCTTTGTAGGCGTGGGTAGGCCCCACCATCGGTAGTGTCTGAGAAATAACCGGTGATAACCTCCCTCGTATAAGGAGAGAATCACGATCTCTGACTATAAAGAATACCCTGAACTACGAGGGGACTTGATTCGATTTATCACATAAATTGGATACATGGCGACTCTCTCAAGAGTTTAGTCAAATTATACCCCGAACATTCGCATTCTTATATTATTTTCCTAATTAGAATTACCCGATTACCCGTTTGTAATATTCATCTTTGCATCGGTGGGCAACCAAGATTTACTAGCGGTGATACCATATAGGCAGATCAAAGCAAGAGGCCCTTTGGAAGACAAGCTCAAGAGCAACCCGACCCAACAAAGAAATGGGGCTTCTTGGCGTTAAGTAGCCTTAGGCAATTCATCGAAAATTCGGTGACTCGGCACCTTGATGATGAAGCGAGAAGAAAAGCGAGATCGTGTTTGTAAAAGAGGCTCGATTGCATCCTCGGTATGGATTAACAATTTTGAAGAGCGATTTCTATGTTAATGAGCAGGTGAAATCCGTGTTTGAAAAGAGATGGACAAAGAGAAGGAGAAGATTGAAAGAGGAAGGGGTAGTTTAGTCAGAAAATTATATCAACAAAAAAATAAAAGCTGGATTAAAATTTATATATAGGGGGAAAGTGGACTAAAACCTAATATTGCCTTATATTAATTATATAGATTAATTTAATTTCCATAATGTGTATTTTAACACATATGGGGCGCCACATAATGTGTATACGATACAAATATATTTTGCAATTTAATTAATGAAAGTATATATGTTCATTAAGGGATAAATCAATCAAGGATATCTACTTTTCATAATTCCTTATTTTATTAGGAAAAATGTTTTTTCTCCTACTCCACACAGAAACTTTTCAAGGCAATCCTTGAGAGCTTGGGCGCCAGTTTCTTTTATATAAGGAAGGTGTGTCAAGCTCCTTTGAATTATAGTTACAAGAGCATTATTTTATAGAAAATAATTGGGGGCTTCTTTTGAGAGTTTGGGAGAGAGGAAAAATTGGTCTAGCAATCAAGTTTTTCCAAAAGCAATACCAACAAGGATTCCGGAGGAGGTTCGTGTGGATCAACGGTAGAGGCCGAACACTTGGACGGCTCCGTGCACAACTACACTTAGACAAAGCATCCATTTTTTTCTACGATCAATTCTGGTATGAATTCTTGTCTACTTTTCCCTTTGTTTATTGTTTAAACGAAGTCGGTTAGGAAAAGGAAATCAAAAATTTTAAATTCCGATGCGTTAATGTATCGATTTCCTAAAAGATATATTCCGCTTGATATTGTTATAAGAAGATTTACGTCTCGAAATGTACGCTCGTATCTTGAAGTATGCGTTTAGTGGCATGGCCGAATGGCTCGTACCCGGTAGTTGTTTGGAAATCCGGGTCAAGGCGTTACTAGTAGTATAGACATGATGTTTGGAGAATTACTACTTCATTCACTACATAAGATTAAAACAAACCAATGTTGATAACTTCAAGGAAAGTTTAGTCAAAGTAAAAGAACTAAGAACAAGATGTTAATTAAGAAAGATGAGTGTTCTCGAGACTTGTTGAATTATCTTCTTTCTCTAAAGTTTAAGTTGTTAGGATATATAATTAACATATTAAACACTTTGAAGAAAATCAGAAAATCTATTTAGTCAAAAATAAAAACAGTTATCTTAATCCTAATATTTAAATAATAAGATAAATATTATTTCACTTAAATGATGTATTTCAAACAGCAAATTTATCTTGACATCATATAATCATCATTATCTCTTTTTCGAACCTCATTCTTATCTTCTATTACCCTCCCTCAAATGTTGTCGGGTTTGGTGGCAACGTTTGTCTGTCAATGAAAAAAGATGATCTGGTTTTTGACACCATGCACTTTTAGCCTTTGCAGGCTCTTGTTATTTTGGCTCATGGCTCTTGGCTTTGAACCCATGGCTCTTTCTTTATTGTCGAATAATCTGTTCAATTTTTCTGATATTTATAAGCGTGCCTTTTGATCTCTGCAACACACATCTCGGCGGAGGGATCTATGTTTATATAAAATAGATGTCCTAGAAAAATATGATGATATATGTAAGAATATATTTACTCAAAAATAAAACCTAAAAAAAAAAAAATAATAATTGGACTCCGAAAACAAACATCGTCTCCGCATCTATGCCTTGCTTTGCATCTGTCGACAAAATATTTTTGTAGTCAACCCACAGTTTTTGAAGCCAAACTGCACCCACAATTGTATTTATAGTTTCGGATTCCTTTGGAAGAACGAAATGATCGAACGATATAATTCTTTAAGAGTGGAAGAGGATCGGATAGGGGTTAAATGATGTTAAAGTATTTCGAGCCAGCGCGCTACACGCTCTGTGAAGAAAATCGAGAATCGTTAATTGAATGAAGTAGGGATTTTACTACTACTACTACTAAAAAAATTTAAAAAAAAAAATCAACAACAACAAACACACACATAAAGCACAAAGACAATCATAAAAATAAAGGTGTTAAAATGCAGATCAACAAATATATGAAGGGTTTGAGTTTTTGCGGAAAGTGAAGAGGGGAGTGGGCTGTGCATTTGGGGATGAGACTTTGGCAGAAAAAAAAAACAAAAATTATCACATGCATCAGTGCAAACCTCATCACCTAAAGATGTGTAAAAATACAAAAAATATTTATGAAGAGAGAGGGCATGATTAGAAGGTTGGAGATAAGGTTCACAACCCCATCAGATAGAAAGTCTTACAGAATAACTTTTTATATTATTGGATTATATACACTAAAAATTTATGATTTGTAGAAAAAAAAAAGACAAAAGAACTCTACTTTTTCTATTGACTGCAAGAAATATGTCCGATTCATTGATCTAGTATCTCATAATATTCTCCCACGTACATTAAAGTAAAAATGAAGACTTTTACTATTGATAGGATTAGTTTGATATGATTCTAATATAATTATAATTCGATGTACTTTGTCCTATATTTTATTGTTGTTGATAAAAGCTAATATTATTCTAATAGTCCCATTTTTTTAATGTATATGAGCCCTTGCGTTACGCACATGTTTTCTGTTAACATTTGTTTTATATAACAAGTGATGAAAAACAGTATTTTCTTATGTGTGCACAAGTACGTCATTAATTTGAGCATGATGACCTACGTTTGTTTTATGTGGCCGTTTCGAAGGCCGAGCGCTTTATAAGACATCACTATTTTCTGTGTGTATGCATACACTGTTTTCTTGCCAAACATGATGTTCTATTTATGTAATGCATTCAGATTTTGATGTACTCTTCGTTCCGTTTTGGTATATACTTTTACCGATATCAGATTCACATTTTCTTGGAAAACTAAGAAATGGCAGACAAATACAGTAATTCTAATGCTGAAAAATTGTAGATGTTGCACGGAGAAAAGTCATAGGGAATTCGATGAGCATTTGTATTTCAAATAACCCAGGCTATGTTTGACCCAACTCATTATTTTAGGTCAGAGCTCGAATACAACATTTCACTGAAAACCACTTTGTCCGAGAAGTAAATCCAGTACAAAACACAATTCATTTACTTTACAACATCCTCCCTTAAGGGAAAAAAGTATGATAATTAAATGGGTAGCTCAGCCAAGACATTTCTATGATACCTGGGGTGGTGAAATGTTGATGCCATAGATCCCACATTCTCATTTTCGGGCTTGCGGATATTGATACCAATTTGGAATCATCATCATCGTTATCTCTTTTTCGAACCTCATGATTCTTATCTTCTATTACACTTTAACATGTCAATTCAAGTGTGGCCTATAACAAGTCTGTCTGAGCCAACATGGCACATAACCAACAAAGAGGCAAAATATACATAAGGAAACAACACATTCACAATATACATGGGAAACAATAATGTTGACAACAAGATTTGATCTCGCGACCTCACTGCTTTGATATCTTATATTGAACTATCATCCGTTCAGGAAGTCTCAAGGGATGGGGAAGTAGATAATTATGGTATCAAACATTTCAACTAGACTATTCATCAAGCACTTAAACCTTATTCTTGATTTTGTTTAAAACAGCAAGAACTTCTCCAATGTTTTTTCTTACTCTTGGAATCTCCGCCGTGCAATCCACTGCTAAATTTAATATAATTGTCGCAGAGTCCATCATTTTAGAAAAATGTTGCTTTTCAGTTGAATTTATAAGACCATTGTCTACGATATCAATCAATCCACTTCCAATAGAGTGATTTACCCAACGATGTAGAGTCATGTCCTCACCTGAACATTTCATCATCAGGCCTTTTTCTTGTAAAGGTTTCCATTAGCATAATTCCAAAGCTGTAAACATCGCACTTTGTGGTCAACAATCCTCCCGAGCCGTATTCTAAAATTACATGTTGACAGCCAAAATTATATTTCTAGAAATTATAACGTTGATCGATTAATTAGGTCAAAATTATTATAAGTGTGCATACATACAGGGCAATGTGGCGAAAGTTGCGATAGTATTTGTATAAGTAAAATTGTTTTCCTTCAACATTTTGCAATGCCGAAATCACTTACATGAGCAACCTTATCTTCATCGAGCAACACATTACGGCTTCAAATCGGCATGTACCACGGCGTTTGGTAACTGAATGCAAATATTCCAATCGTTTGCTACATCAATCATAATATTCAATCTTTCCATAAAGCTTAAAAAGCGATTCTCTCGGAATCATGCAACCAATTTTCAAGACTCCCATTAGGCATAAATTCAAGTACTATTGCCTTGAAGTCGAGGGTTGAGTACAGTGGAGATAACTTGATTAAGATTACGATGTCGAAGATTGTGCAACATCTCGCACTCCACCTCAAAACTTCTAAAGGCTCCTTGTGCTTGTAAATTAAACACTTTAACAAACAACAACTTTGTCCATCATCGAGTGTGCCTTTGTAAGCAGACCGAAGCCCCTGTCCCAAGCAAATTCCCCTCGTTGTACCGATCGGTAGCTTGTTGAAGTTCATAGAGACGGAATCCGATTGTTTGCTAGAACTTGTAACAATTCTTCTTTGTTTTTATCTTGTTTTTCCTTGAGATAATAGACATATAGCCCACTCTTATTACGGCAACAATGGAGGCGAAAAAGCTAAAAGACAAGATGAAAATATACTTAGGCCCTCTAAACCATGACTTTTTGTGTGATGTAGTAGGACATGGAGGGGCGTGAAACCGTTTGTCCCCACCACGAGCCTTATTGAATATGAGCGATTCCTCTGTGAAATTCTCAAAAGGTCCACTTGATGGGATTAAGCCAACTAAATTGTTATGCGAAACTTTGAAAAATGTCAAATCTTGAAGCTTCTCAAGCGTCCTTTGGAATCGAGCAGACAAATTATTTTGAGAAAAATCTAGAGGCTGTAAACTTAAGATCTTTCCAATTGATTACGGAATCGGTCCTTCCAATAGATTTGAGCTTAAAGAAAGATTAATCATGTTACGCAAGTCCCCAATCACTTCGAATATCACCGAGAGGTTATTCATCGACAAGTCTAAAAGCGTTGCAACCTTTAAGTTCCTATTTGGATTGGCAATGAACTATTGAGAAAATTGGATGAGAGGTTAAGCTCCAAAAGATCTTTGATTCCATAAACTCATAGGTATGGTAGAAGCCCGAACTTATTCTTGTTCAAATAGAGCTTCCTCAATGAAATACCACTTCCAATACAATCGGGGATGGCGCTGAAAACAAGTTGTTGGATACATACAACTCACTTAATCTTTTAAGCGGAACAAATTACATGATGAGAGCTCCACTTAGTCTATTATTCCAAAGTGCAATTGCTTGAAGATTTCCCAATGTCGTAATTGATGTTGGCAATGAACCGGTCAATAAATTGTCATGAAGAGATAATACAAGCAAATTACTCAAGTTTCTATACTATTTGGAATTTCACGATATTCCACACCACTTCCCTCAAAATTTTCAAGAGATATAGAAAGATTACCAATAGATTACAGTAGGATGCCATTCAAAGGATTCTCTTCAAAGCTGTAGAGCCACGAGATATTTGCAATTAGATAGTTGTTTTAGAAATTCCGACTCCCGAGATGAAGAACCGCTTGTCAACTCGTTAAAAGACAAATATATGAATTCAAGATACCTTAGATCCCCAAGGTAGTGAGGAATGTCTCCACTTGAAATTATTGCTTGCGAAATCAAGAATACAGTCTGGAAGAATTTGAGAGGAAGAGCGGGATAGCTCCGCACAGGTTATTATAATGGAAACTAAAAATTTCTAAATTCGGAAGCCAAAAACCCGTAGTTGAAGGTAGACATCCCGAAAGATAATTTCGGAGAGATCTAATGTCCGCAATGTGGAGTTTGTTGAAGAATCATACAGTCTTGAACCACTCAACCCATTTTTCACTAGATTGAGATATCCCAGATTCATATTATTTCCAAGCTCTTCAGGTATGGAGCCTAGAACATGGCAGATCACAATGTCAATATAAATGTGGAAAACAATCGTAATTAAATCAACCATTACCTCTTAGATTGTTATCCCATATAGATAGAAATGAAAGCAATGTCAAATTCCCAATCTCTTTCGGTATAACACCTGCAAAACGGTGCGATGGATGGATGATGAATATATAGAAGAACACAGGTTTGGTCGGTGGACATCTAGAAATCTGTAAACAGTTTGCTATATGTGGCTTCCTTCTATTGTAACCACTTGCAATACACAATACAATGTAATACGTTTGATTGTTACACATATTTATGCTTGAATAACATAACATTTTATTATCGTGTGATTTTTGCTTTAATTATATAGGAATGTCAGAATCAAACATGATAAAGAAATTGAAACAAAATTATACTGCTGATATTGTTTAATCAACATCTATATGGTTTAATTCTCAAGTGTATCTAATCATAATATTAGTACAATGCGTAGAACTATGTCTTCTTGCTTAAGAACAGAGTAGTTGCTTTTTTTTTTTTCAACTAACAAAACAAAACAAAACAAATAATATATATATATATATATATATATTGTTTGTCCAGAATATATATAGGTGGGTTTTATTTGGAAGCTTTACTACTGCTTGTGGCATTAATGAATATTTTTTGGGTGAAAAAAGCGTCGCTCATGGCTGGTATTTCTAGTAGCATACCAACGTCGATGTCACCGGCGTTGGTATGCCACCATTAAGCGCCGAAATAAAAAATCATGGACCGGCGTTAAGATTTAACACTTTTTATATAGAGAGCGTCGGCCAGCGGCTGGTGTTCGTTGTGGAACACCAACGTCGCTGTGATCGAGCGTTGGTGTTCCACAAGGAACATCGGTGTATTGACTTCCTATATATAAAAATCATGCAATCTTAGAAGTAATTTTTGTGGTACCAGTAGTAAATGAGTGAAGTAGTAAATAGAAATTCAAATAAACCCCTATATATAAACAGTCCTACATTAAGGAATCTTAATTTACAGGGGATTTTCCAGAAAATTCTTGCCTGGAGACTTACTACTTATGCACCTAAATCGTAAGATGAATGTCCGGTACAAAAAACAAAACAACACAAAGTTCTAGCACTCGAAGACTTGTTAAATTGCTGATGTCTTTCGGAATTGTTCCTGGACATTATCACAGAACACATAATAGTGACATATCTAGAATATATGGTTTGAAAGTAGTTAAAAGCAAAAAATCAACATATTTCTACACCGTTAATGAGGGTGCAGACCATTAATTGATATGAGCTCCTCACTATTAACAGTAAAGTGTGTTATTATGTCACTTGTTTTGATTGTTTTGTTGTGTCAATAGCAATTCCGAATCAAATATATTTTACCTACTAGACTGTTGTCAATAAGGACGGCGATCCCAAGCATTTTCATGTTCCAAAATTGCTGTGGTATTGACCCACTAAAGTTGTTTTGAGAAAAGTCCAAAGCTCTAAGTTGGGAACAATCAGACAATTTTGATGGCAAGGGACCATCTAACAAGTTAGACCACAGGCTAATCTGTTTAAGGTTTTGGAGGTGATTACACATAGTATCCGGCAGATTACCAGATAAACTATTAAAAGCAAAAGACAATCTTTCCAAAGTTGAAATGTTAAAGATTTCAAATGGGATTGAACCAGACAATCTGTTTACAAAAGGGCCAATCCCTTCAAGCTTGTTAAGTTACCAATGGAAGATGGGATAGATCCACTAAAACTATTATTGTTGAGATACAAGTATTCTAGCTGATTAAGTGAACCAATCCAAGATGGGATTTTTCCGGTGAATGAATTAACGCTGAAATTAAGCAGTTTTAATCTGCTTAATTGGGATAATTCTTGGGGTAAATCACCATTGAAGTTGTTTCCACCAAGATAAAGTGAATCAAGAAACGAAAGATTTCCCAATTGGGGTACTATGGTTCCTGTTAAACCCATGTCTGAAATGTCCAAAGAAATCACTCGCTTATGTTTTGAGCCACAAGTGACTCCAATCCAATCACAGATTGAAGATCCAGCAGACCAGTTCTTGAACAAGATTTGATTCTGATCAAGACTGAAGTGATTTTTTAGGGCAAGAAGGGCATCTTCATCGCTCAAAATGCTATGTGCAGTATTAGCCATAGCTGATGAAGCGGAAAGGCAAACTATAATTGACAAAATATTGCAGTAGGCAAAAAATGAGTTTCTTCTCCCCATGATTAGTGAATAAGGAAAGTTGCTTGACATGGCAAAAGAAAATAGGTAATGAAGTTATGCTTACCGTGAATATGCAATATGATGAACCCATATTTATGTTTGGTGACATGCGCATCTGTATCTGATGGCGAATACGTATCGGAGATACGTGTACTTAAGATACACGTCTAGGGGCATATTTATAATTATAAATATTGCATACGGAATCTTTGGGTTGTCAAACCACCAAAGAAAAAATCACCTAATCCTTTATAATTTAGTATAGCAGTAAGAGGATCGAAGCCATAGTGAAGCAGTGGACTTATTTCCTCTAAAATTTGCAAAATGAATAAATATTTTGGTTTTATAACTACTTCCTAAGAGTAAAAGAAAGCAAAATAGAATATATCAAGAAAATCAAGAAAAACTCTAGCTAATTAATTGTTTTTCCTCAATTCCTCTCTGATGATTATTGATGCAAAGATGACTCGTTAAATTATCAATAAATTGGTTATAGTTCTTCATCACGGATTTTATCTAAGCAAAACAAACAAGTAATAAAATTTATAAATCGGTATTCCCAAGTGTAGGGATCGTAGCATAGCGATTAATACCGGAGTCGATCTCGAGGAATCGGGGTATCTAGTTCATTAATTTTCCTAAGATTGATACTATTATTATTAAAACCTAAAACGATAAAATAAATGGATGAAGAGGATTGTCATCCAAAGCGAGAAAGGATAAAAGCGAAAGCGATATCTAAACTATAAACTATAAAATAAGCAGTAAATAAGAGGATGATCATGGTGATTAAACAACGAACAAACAATAATCCACCGTTTCCGCAACCCTCTATTGCCTCTCTAAAGTTATCTTGTGATGATTTAATTCAAGTTGTGGTTCACCTCTCATAAGTATGAGTTTTACTCTCGTAGATAATTCGCCTATCAATCTCTCATCTCTCGATCTATAAGATTTATTTATCAAAACAAGGTGTAAGATCTCTCAATCTAGCAACCTAGATATTCAACCTATCAACTCTCGTTATGTCAAGGTTAAACATACCATTTTTCTTATGGTGATCTAAGGTTTACACCGACTCTCGTCATCGGTAAACATCAATAACAATTCATCTTTCGATATTGATTGCATAACACATAAGCATAGAAAAGATACAACTTTAATCAAATTCACAAAACAAATCTAGATTGAAAATAAAGAACTCTTTGAAAGCGGATTCACATAGTTTGAACAATTGCTCGGCCTCAAGCATTCGACATAAAGAAAAGCAAAGCGGAATCTTCAAGCGGAAAGAAACAAGAAAAATCGCAACCAAAGCCTCCCCCAAGAAGTGGGGCCGCTAGGTTTTCTCTAATGATTGTGTATCAATAGGTCTCAATAATGTATCATTAGGAGTTGAAATCAGCTTGCTATTTATAGAAAAGTAAGTCGGTTTTTCGGCATGTCGGCCGTGGGCGCCCGTCCGGAATTGGGACGCCCGTCCGGATGCCTTGGACTTGCCTCAGGCGCCCGTCCACTCGGCGTCAAACTCACGAATCAACTTTCTTCTCTGGGACTTGATCCATATCTTTAGACGCCCCGGCCCACTATGGACGGGACTTGGACGCCTTGATTCAAATTGGATCAAAAATCGATCTTCTCATCTTTATCTTCAATCGATTACATCTTTATCTCTTCTCCTCTTCATTAATCCGATTGTTAGCCTCTTTTAATCCTCTTTTTGGTCGAAATTGTGTATCTACAATACATCAAACACGATTGCAAAATGTAGTATCTTCCAAATCAATATAAAACCATCAATTTTACACATAAATCATACAATTTTGCAACTAACCCATTAAAAACATCACTTGCTCAATACTTGATATAAAGCTCGATTTCTATGCAAATTATACAAATATGGAGGAAATCATTATAAAATATAACGTTACAAATCGTATAAAATCACCCTTAACAACTCCCCACACTTAGCTTTTGCTCGTCCCGAGCAAAACAAAACAAGACCAAGGTTGAGACAAAAAAGCAGACATTCAAGCAAATATAACATACATTCAATAACTTAGAGGTTCACCCGGTGTGTGTGCAAAGCCATAGAAAACTTCCACTAAATCCAAACTTGAGAAACTCAAAGCAAACTAGCTAATACCCTCTCGTAGACGAGCAATAAATGACACTCATAAGATGTACCCTACAAACGTAAAATATCCCGAAAAGAATGATCGAATATATCAGGGCCTTTACAAATACTCAGAGGATAATCCTACTGACATATCTATCGGTTTCTCTTTGGGATAAGATGAGCGATAACTTAGTCTTTTATTCATTTCATAACACTTCATTAGTTGATTTAACTATTTCACTTTTAAGCGCACACGTAACGAATGAGCTATTGCCTTACATGCAGCGAATAGGATATTCGAGATATACCCTACCTTACTCAAATCATAATTCATAAGGCGACTTTGTACATTGTCGTGAGCTTTAGTCATCATAGTGGTATAGGACATCGTGGTATACCCTATCGCACTCAAATCATTGACTAGCTTTCGACACACCCAATTACTTCATTATAAACTCAACTTTTTCATTTGACAATAAGTTACGTGTTACTCATCACATTCAAACCTTAGATATTCACAGTATATCATACTTCGGATCTAAATACAAACTATCATAAATCTCAAGATATATACGTAGCACTAAGCACATGACTTATAAGAAAATCATAAATCACTCGTCCAAAAAGGGGTATAACTTTATAACCTAGCTCATCGTTCACTATGGCTCGTGAAAAATAGATCTCAGGTGAAACAACTAACTTATCAAACATATGATATACAGCATCAATGACTATAAAAATAACGAACATTGAATTGAATTGCCTACTCGGGACAAAACAAAACCAAAAATGCCGAAAAATTTCGAAAATTCTAGCTCATTTTGCATAGAAACATAACGAAATAAGCAAATGAATAGATACACGTAAACCATTCCCCTCCCCACACTTAAATGACAACATGTCCTCATGTTGTGTGCAAATTAAAGAACGGATAAAAACACTTTATTGATTTGGTAATGATATGAACATTGGTTGAAGAAGGAAAGATAATTGATCCGCGGTTCCGAGGCACGAGATGTCATATGTATTCTTTCAGATTCACTTCCAAGGCTAGCTTGGCAAAAGCGACTAAAAATGTGCTGCACCACTTGAAAAACATGGCGTTATCTCGGGAAAGCAGGGAAAATATATCATACGTGCAAAAATATTACGAAAGACAAGAAATAAGCACATGATATAATGGCTCAGATGGAAAAATCACCACACCGGGAGAACACAGGACACTAGCGTCAATTATAAAGCCACGAAGCTTTACAATACAAATAAGGCCAACATGTGCATACAGAAATAAGGATAGAGGACACTACAAAGTAGCCGGGCTAAAGTGCACTAAAAGATAAATAAAAAGAAAAAAGAAAAAAAACAGAATAAAATACAATGCAACTAAATGATATGCAAAAATAAAATAAAGAAAACTAGCCCACTCATTTGCAACACGACATGTATATAATAAACGTCTACCAAATAATGACAGTTTACGATAAACGACAGTACTATTCATTACATGCAGTGTAGACGCGCCTTAAGACTCATCAAAGGTGATAGCATTATGGAGAACCAACAGTTAGCTATACTAAACATATATAACTCATAAGAGGCAATGGTAGCAACGGAAAACCGACAGTAGCTACCCATATGAGCTACAAAAATAACAAGAAAGCACATAGGTCTCAAAGCTCACAAGATTCATCACAACGATATGTAGCATTCGGAAACCGACATTAGCTACTAAATAACAATAAGAACAGTTATAGCATACGAGAACCGACATTAACTATAACATGCATGGATGAATCATCAATTATTTAACATGGATCCGTAGATGGAAAGATGTACACATGCAAGTTCAGAACATCTACATAAAAATAATTAGCCACAGAAGCTCATATGAAAGTATCCACGTCAAATACAGCATTAAAAATCAAGTCAAGAAAAATTGGAACCTGAACGTGCGTTCCTTCTTTCAAACGGGCGTTCGCCAGGAATTTATGAGGCTGGGACGGGCGTCTGTATTGAACCGGACGCCGTCTAGTTTCCTAAGACTTAATGAGAATAGGTGCATGTTGGATGGACGGACGTCCACTCACTATGGGCGCTTACGTCTGGAAACCACAAAGAGTGGCGGACGTTCACGAAAAGTAGACTCCGCACGGTCTTAGCATAAAGCACAAAAGCGAGACACACGAGCAACCTCGAAACCCTAGATATAACATCAAAACCCTAGATACTTAAGAAACCCTAGAAATCCTTTATTTATTTATTTAAAAGCAGAAAGCGAGAAAACAATAAAAGGAAAAAAAAGCGTGTTGAAATCTTGAACCCAAAATGGAAGGGAAAACAGTGGATTTTGACCTCGAAAGCGGTGTTGAGCGGCCTCACGGCATTCACCACGTCGTCGGCGTCGAACGAGCTTTCGAATTGGGGTCTGCGCGCCAAGCGGACACTCGAGCCGAAAGTTACGACCAAAATACTAACGAGTGCTAAAGCGATCCCTTTTATCCAAAAGTTCGATCGTACAAAGCGTGAGTCGATAATTCAACCTCGGATGTCCCCGAATCAAACTAGGTTACACTTCACGTTTAACAAATCGAGTAAAAAACTTTTGCACATTCTTAACCTACGGTCATCGAAACACGGCAAAAATAAAAAAAAAACCTCAATTTACTTAACGCTACTTTTATTGAAAGAAAAATAAATCGTAACAAAATACTCACCACTATACTACCTTAGAAAAATTAATAATGAACTGGACAACCGCACCGATTCCCCGGCAACGGCGCCAAAAACTTGTCACGGATTTTATCTAAGCAAAACAAACAAGTAATAAAATTTATAAATCCGGTATTCCCCAAGTGTAGGGATCGTAGCATAGCGATTAATACCGGAGTCGATCTCAGGGAATCGGGGTATCTAGTTCATTAATTTTCCTAAGATTGATACTATTATTATTAAAACCTAAAACGATAAAATAAATTGGACAGAGGATTGTCAGTCCAAAGCCAGGAAGGATAAAAGCGAAAACGATATCTAAACTATAAACTATAAAATAAACAGTAAATAAGAGGATGATCATGGTGATTAAACAACGAACAAACAATAATCCACCGTTCCCGCAACCCTCTATTGTCTCTCTAAAGTTATCTTGTGATGATTTAATTCAAGTTGTGGTTCACCTCTCATAAGTATGAGTTTACTCTCTCGTAGATAATTCGCCTATCAATCTCTCATCTCTCGATCTATAAGATTATTATTTATCAAAACAAGGTGTAAGATCTCTCAATCACAGCAACCTAGATATTCAACCTATCAACTCTCGTTATGTCAAGGTTAAACATCCCATCTTTCTATGGTGATCTAAGGTTTACACCGACTCTCGTCATCTGGTAAACATCAATAACAATTCATCTTTCGATATTGATTGCATAACACATAAGCATAGAAAAGATACAACTTTAATCAAATTCACAAAACAAATCTAGATTGAAAATAAAGAACTCTCTTTGAAACGGATTCACATAGTTTGAACAATTGCTCGACCTCAAGCATTCGGCATAGAAGAAAAGCAAAGCGGAATCTTCAAGCGGAAAAGAAACAAGAAAAATCGCACCCCAACAGCCTCACAAGAAGTGGGGCGCTAGGTTTTCTCACAATGATTGTGTATCAATAGTCTCGATAATGTATCATTAGGAGTTGAAATCATGGCTGCTTATTTATAGAAAAGTAAGTCGGTTTTCAACATGTCGGCCGTGGACGCCCGTCCGGAATTGTGGACGCCCGTCCGGATGCCTTGGACTTGCCTCAGACGCCCGCCCACTCGGCGTCCAAACTCTACGAATCAACTTTCTTCTCACGGGCGCTTGATCCATATCTTTAAACGCCCGTCCACTTATGGGGCGGGACTTGGACGCCTTGATTAATTTGGATCAAAAATCGATCTTCTCATCTTTATCTTCAATCGATTCCATCTTTATCTCTTCTCCTCTTCATTAATCCGATTGTTAGCCTCTTTTAATCCTCTTTTTGGTGAAATTGTGTATCTACAATACATCAAACACGATTGCAAAATGTAGTATCTTCCAAATCAATATAAAACCATCAATTTTACACATAAATCATACAATTTTGCAACTAACCCATTAAAAATATCACTTGCTCAATACTTGATATAAAGCTCGATTTCTATGCAAATTATACAAATGTGGGAGAAATCATTATAAAATATAACGTTACAAATCGTATAAAATCACCTTAATGATTTGCCGACAATCGCCAAAACAACCAATTTTTCCTATATTCTACAAGCGGGACAATCGTCACTACTTATTCTCTAATCACAGTAGCACACCTCTCAACATTCGCGGAAGTTTGGTGAGAACAATTGCATTAACGCTTAGAAAAACCCAATTCAGGTATTAACGCAAATCGGGTTAACTTTAACCTAGATCACTTATTTATCACAACATGGAACTACGGGTTACGACCGCGAGACGATATGTTGTTTACTAAACTTAAATCAAATCTTTTGAAAAATTGCTAGATTCGATTTTTGGTGTTAGATCAAATTATTCATCCAATCATTCAAGTAAGAAACAATTAAGCGAACAATCAAATAATGAATCGATGAAAAACATAAAATAAATGAATACTAACAATTTAATCGAGGATGAAAAGCAATTCGATCTCACATGATCTACAATGATCGAGGGATCAACAATTAATTAACTAAAAAATAACACTAGTTATTCATAAGAAATAAATAAAAATAAACCAAAACAGAAAAAACAAAAGAAGGAAAGTTGGACACCTTTATTACATAAAAACAAAGAGGACTACTAAACCCCCCCCCACCCCCCCCCATCCCCCATTCCATCACCCCCCCCCCCGGTCCCATCATTGTTTTTTATTTCTTTTTCTTTTTTCGTTTTTTTTTTCTTTCTTTTATAAAATCTTTTAACAGTTTATTTTATACTTTTTTTTAAACTTAATTTGTATTTTGTTGTTTTTATTTTATAATTGAAAATTTTGTACAAAATTTTAACACGTACTTACTTTTTTTTAAATATTATTATGTTATTGAAATTTAGTAAATAAAATCAATAAAACGAGTGTAGTATTGATAATTGCATTTCTCTATCGTTTTATTCACAACCACTTATTGATTTTTTTTTATCTTGATTTTATCACTCGTTTCTCTATCGTTTTATTCACAACCACTCATTTGATTCTTCTTATCTTCAATCCTACCCTTCTTATCTTCAATCATACCCCTTCAATTTAGAGAATAAAAGCCTCTCATTTATATTTCATCTTATCTTATAAATCATTTCTAGCTACTGGCATTCAGATTTTCTCATTATCATTCCATCTTCAATTTCTATATATTGGACTCATTTCACTTACTAAAAATCATCATAATTTCTCCAACTCTTTCATACATACTCATTCAACACATATTCAATTGATTTTGTAATTCATGCATGGATCCTACAATTCATTATTCTTTGGTAGTTCGTCATTTGAAAATAATTTTACAAATGATGTTCTAGTGGGGATAGTTGCGGTTGGAAACGATTAATCATTCTTTGGTAGTTAAATCGTTTGGAAATGATTTTACAAATGATTTTACTAGTTAAATCTGAGTGGGAGAGATCGCTTGATTCCATTTTCCCAGCGGCAACATATAGCTATCGGTCATGTTCAAGATAATCACTTCGTACAAGTTTTCTTGTACCCTGAATACCCTGTACCACCCATCATCATATGGCGTTTCTCAGGCGAATCAAGCCCATCAGACGAATAGGCTCGTGATTATCAAGCACGTATTCAATTGTGGTATGATGTAATGAGGATAGATCAACCCGGACAACATTTTGAATTTATGCAGGGTTTTGATGATTAATTTATGCGTTTATCTATTATTTCTATGTACATAATTTTAATTAAATGAAGTTTGATTTTAATTTATTTTTATTGAGTTTTCAGATAAACATAATGACATACTTGAATTATATTTGAAGGATAAAAAAATATTAATAATTGAACCGATAATATATCATTACGTATTCAAAATTGGACTCATTTGATATCTTTCATCGAATAGATTTCAAAAATATATAATTTATAAAAAAACAAATTATCAAAAAAATTAATAAGAGTTAAGAATTTGTATATGATGTGCCACTACTGAGTATCAATCCATAGTATCACAATGCAAAATTATAGTGTCAAATGATAGTGTCACTTGGTATCACAATGTTTAATAGTAGTGTTGAACATTGTGATAATTAGTAGTGACACATCATATACAATATTGATATCAAAATAAAGACAACGAATTTTTTTAAATAAAGTTTTATTTTTATTTATTTTTATTGAGTGTTCAGAGAAACATAAAATAACTTTGACGGATTCAACATACATGACTCAAGTATATGAACTTAAAAAAGATATATATCATATACTTGTAATGAGAATGAAGGATAGCAGATAAAAAGATAAATGACAAAAATAATATTAATAAAGAGAATTATATTGGATCCGATAAAATTATTTTTAATACAACATTTTATATTTAATATAGGACTCATTTGATAGATTAAATTGAATAAATTTCAAAAACATATAATTTATTAAAAAATAATTTATCAAAAAAAATTATAAGCAAAAAAGATAATACAAGCAAAAAATTTAAAACAAAGAATTGGTATAAATTGATAAAAAAAAAAAAAAAAAAAGAGAATTGGGGAGGTGATGAGATTTGGGTGGGGGGGTGCGATTAGTAGCTCCCAAAAACAAATGAAGAAGATAGCTGGCAATTGTATGCACAACTTTTTTTTTTTTTTTTTTTTTTTTTTTTTTCTGGTTTTGTTCTCGTCTGTCCACACCCTATTCCAGTTAGGCCAACCACAATGGCCCCTACTCATTACATTTCATTTTACATAAAAAAATACTCCTCCGTTTTGAATTATAAAGTGATTCTTAAAATTACACATATTAAGAAAAGTGAATTAATCATTGACTTTTATAATGAAATGACATAAAAGTCATGGAAATAATTAATGCAGTATTCTTTTTATCCATCCTATTCATGATAAATAAGGATAAAGCGAGGAAAAATATCATTAATGCCAGATTGAAAATGTAAGCGCATCAAATAATATGGAACAAATTATTTTGACATTGCATCAATTAAATTGAAGCGGAGGAGTATTAAAATTATCCCATGTGGCAAAATATGACATCCCCATTCCTATTATGTTCCACAATAGCTTTAACAAGGAAATGAATAAGAAATTGAAAGAAAAATATAATGGAGGGTTGAGATGGATTTGACAGACTTAAACAAAAAAATAAATAAAAACAAATTAGCATGATAAATTAGAAATACCTTGCCGAGGACAGAGAGGGTGTGAATGCTAAAGTGAGCAGAATGCCGGCCACATCCCCATTTTTCTTTATGACAATGGCATTATTATTTAAGTCATTGTACCTTCAAAACAAAATTCCACATTGTGATTCTGACATAAAGTGTTTTACCGGTGTGACTATATGAGTCATTGAGATTGGCGGGAGGTTTTTAAGCGGTGTTTTCAGCACGGTATGAGCAGTGCGTCTCTGGGGAGGGCAGGCCATGCGTGTACTGGCGTCAAAATCCCATATGAATTTAAGAGTTACGTGAAATTTTAAGCTCGATAGTATATATACATATACATATATATTGTCTTTTTAAAAATAATTAAGGTACTAGTCTAATGGTAAATAGTCAAGTATAACTTCATAAGCAATCAGAGTTCGATTCTTGCTAGAGGCAACAATTACTTTTTTTTTTGGTTAAACCATTTATTAGAAATGCCTAAAATAATATCCTTTCAGAAATTTAAATGTGGCGAGAGCAGCTTTTTTTTTTTTATTAAACCATTTTTTAGAAAGGCCTAAAATAATATCATTTCAGAAATGCAAATGTGGCAGAGAGCGCCCCAGGTATGAAGATGCATGTGGCATCATATGGACAATCTGTGTTTAAACTAGATTCAAACTGTGTGATCCAGATCATTCCTCTCATCACGGTCGTATGGAGTCTTAGACAAGAATTTTCCGAGATTGGCCTTACAAAACCTAATATCTAATACTTATGCTTTATTGCTGCTTACGTAAATTGCAAAAATGGGCCCAGCCCAATTATTTTGTCAAAATTGTTATATAATATACTAATAAGAATAATAATCCGACTTAATTAAAAAGGGGTTTTTAATAATAAAAGCTCGATGTGAATAAAAGAGCGAAAATCCACAATTGGCTTCGACAAACATTGTCATATCTTCATTAGTCGGGATCACGATATATGATTTAAAATGAAAGCTACGAATTAACTTTCTGGTAGTTTTCTCCAATCTCCTACAAAACATCCAAAATACTCTATATAATTAAAATCTTCCAATAAAATATCCTCTCAATAAAATATCTAAATTATTTCTTAACTGTCATTTTAAAATAATAATGTTCGTCTAAATTATATGTCACTTTTCAGCATTTCAAAAAATTATTAAGTAAATGATACACTTTAACACTATATCACTTTGTCCTATTTAATGATGTTGTCACGAGATTGCAAATATTATGAGTTTTGGATGGATGCCGCAAGGATTTGGTTGGAAACTTGGTATATATAAAAGTCTACGTGAAGACTGGAATTATTATTATTATTATTATTTTTAATTTAGGAAAATCTTACGTTAATAATAAAATAGACACAATACATCTTATATATATGATTATGATGTAAAACCCATCATCTTTTTGTACGGGTATTTTAGTCCCTTCAATATTTCTTTTCCTTTTCTTTTTCTTTATAGCTTTTTTTTCCCTCCAAGTCTTTGGAAAACCGACCTAAGCCCTGAAAAATCTATAAAAAAAGCTCCAAGAGCCCTAGACCTCATCAAAATCACGTTTTAAGGTTTCCAGCTCCTTCTGCCATGCTAAACCAAGTAGAGACCTCGGTTAAGCGTCCTTCATGTCCCATCCGTGCCAAAGACATGTCCCAGACATGCCCTGAAACGACCGAGTGTGTCGGGATCAACCGGCATCTTTGAACGAAAGCCTTCGCTCTCGGTTCAAATGACCTAGTTTGGTGTTTAGGGCGCATCCGACCTTGTCCAAGACGTGTCAGCAGACCAGAGACTCAGTTTCAAGGTAGATCATGATTCAGGAGCAGTTTTGGATCGTGTTTCTTCACAAGAAGGTTCTTGAGGTTTCGAAGGCTAATCGTAGTTCGTTTGTTGGTTGGGTCCGGCTCGTCTAAAGGTAAGGAGTTCTTCTTATCAAAAGGTTCCATCTTTAAGTTTAATGATTATGTTTTGCGTTGATTTGAGTATTGTTTTAATGCATCTGCACGAAACGAGACATAATTACGTGGTGCCGGGTATTTGCCAAACTCCGTTTTCATAACATTATTCTATTTATGGTTTTTTTGTAAATTGTTATTCGCTTTTCGTTACGAATAGTGGGGATATGATGGTAGTTCGGTGTTGTTATGGCCTTTTTATGTTCTCGTAGGTTTAGACATGAACATATGTGCCTTATGTGCTCCAAGGTGTTTATGTGTTTTTGCTCCATCATGCTTGGCAAGGTCACGGTGTAACATGGGTCCTATTTCCCATGTCGGAGGTATGACTAACTATGCTAATCTATGTCGTTCTCAAGATGGCGGTCCCTAAGTCCCATGGGTCCCTAAGTAACATCCTGACTTTTTAGAAAGGGTAAAATAGTAATTAGGTATTTTACTATGACCTAATTATTATTTAGCCTAATTAATTTAATTAAAAAGGATTTAATTAATTTGATGTAATTATTAATTAAGGAATTTAATTAAATGGTTATAAAAAAAGGAAATTAATCCCTATATTTTCTCTCATTATGTTTCACGCAATTTCTGAAAAAAAATTAAAGAGCACGACGGCAACAGCAGAGGCGAGAACGCAGGAAGAAAGAGGAGAGCGTAAAACTTCAGTGGGGCCAATCCGTTCAGCGTTTCAAGATACCATGATTGAAGAAATCGGTCTTTGGATGAAGACGGTCGTTTCCATACTCATCGTTTTCTAAACAGTAAGTTTTCAGTTTATCCATAGTTTTTGTTATTCGTCGGGTTTGAATTTTCAAAAATTCATATCTTTCAATCCGTAGCTCTGTTTCGCAGCCATGAGTAGTCAAAACGATCATCTTGGAGCGTAGATCGTTCCAAAAATAGTTTTACAGGAAAATATCCAGGTAATCTTCTGTTTCAAGCACTTTTTCATTTCGGGATTTTCACGAAAAGTAGAATTTTAGGGTTTCTTGTTGATCAAATAGGTTTTTGGGGTTGAGGATCAACAGTTGTTGTGGTTTTTTGGCATTTTGCTTACGGATTTGCTGGAAATTAGGGTAAGAAGCTCTTCCTAATGAGTAATTATAATTTTATAATGATAGGTTGAGTTTTGGTGTTGTTTGGTTATAGAATTCATGCTAAGTTGTAATTAATGAGATGTGATATGTTTTGGTATATTTGTGTTGAGTTTTAAATTTCTATATTTTATTCACTAACATTAATTAAACATAAAAAAGCTTCGATTGAACTTCCGATTCGTTTAGTTTCGACACCGAATGTACTCTTAAAAGGAGTTGAAGTTCGGATCCGTCGGAAGGGCATGAAAGGGCTTGTGCTTTGATGAACTAGAGTTCATCAATGTCTGTGTATGTGCTAGGCCTTGTCCATGTCTAGTGGTCTAAGTACGAGAGTAGGAGATGTGAGAGAGCTTACTTGAAAACACTTAGGTGGCTAGTTAATACACAATAAAGTTACATACGTGGTAGTAAAAGATAAAACGTCACCTTTTCTCGGTTAGGCACTATTTCGTATCGGCGATGTGATACGTTCATAAAAGGTGAACAACGCTACTGGCTCAAAAGGCTGAAGGGTAGTTGATGTATAACATTTATATGATAAAAATTACGATGTTTTATATACTTTATCAACTCTTTTTATATAAAATATAAGAAATTATAACGATAATCTTATGAAATATTAATAGTTATGAATAAATCTAAATACTATAAAAATCTAGTAAAAGTAATAAAAAGTTATAAATTTTGTACCGGTTTAATAACCGGAGTGTTGTGTCAGATTTACGTGGGTACTTTTGGTATTTTATTACAGAATTTTAGGTAAACCAAGACCCCGAGTGACGACACTTTTTGAAGTAAAAACATGTCTTTTGAAGGAAGTAAGGAAGTGCCATGAGATTTAAAGTTCAAGTGGACCAACGGTTCGTGATACCATTATCGAATTATATTTTCGACGAACAAATGGCCCATCAAAAAGGCATTTTCTGAAGAAGAGTCCTTCATGGAAGTTACAGATCTTTTCAAGATGTTTCCAACGCTTCTTGAATTATGATATTCGGAGATCCAGAACTCAAGTTATGATTTTATCAAGTTTCAGATCAAGATGTGAAAATAAACTACCCGGATCAATCTGGATTATCCTCGGATCGAACCGAGGAAACAGAATGATTATCAAACATGTGGTCTGCGAGAGAATAATCTAGGGGATAATATTTTTATTCCCGGATCGATCCGGCATCACCTCGGATCGATCCGGCCCTGGAAATGTCGCCTATAAATAGAAGCGATTCATACACTGACTCTGTGAAGTACCAATATATTTTCTAACCTCTCTTAATTAGTAGCAGTATATATGTATATAGGCCTTACGCCATAAAAAAAAAAATAGTATCGTTGTAATGCTCGAGAAATTATCGGAAGATCAATGTTCTTTGAAGTCGTTGTAATGTCGAATCACGATCTCGATTCACTTGATTTATAATCGGGTAAAATTTCTAAAGTATTTATGTTTGTATTGTTTGTTTTATCTTTTATAATGTTTTTAGCTAAGTCTAAATAACTAGCCAAAAGTTATGTAATCGTTTTATTTCGATCTTTTCGGTAAATGAATCTTTATCTAATTAAAATTGACTAAAATTGAGTTAATTGAATCTTTTTCTATTTTGCAACGTATTGATAATATTCGGATTGGCGTAATTAACCAAGATGAATCGCACCATATAACCTAACGATGAACTGACCAGAGAAGTTAGGATATGAGATAAAAGATAGAAAAACCGGAGGGTAAAATTGGCCGTGCGAGAGCGTGATTACGGAATCCTATTTCCTACCCGGGGGCAGATTTGTCTTGGGAAAGATGAATCTTATTAAAATTGTGCTCAAGATCATAATAATGTTAAAATCAACGGTTTAATTGAAACTAACACCGGAAAGTTAAATCGATCCTCCTGACAACCGGAGCCTTTTGAATAACATCGGCCGTCTGACAAACGGAATAACCTCTTTTATCCGGGGTAGATTTGTACTCGGTACCTGTTCAAACTAAATGAGATTAGCATGGGGCAGTTGTGGAGATTAAACTGATGACAATGACATATGACAATTTCATACGCTCGTGAGAGGAGGAATTGTTAACCTCAGGAGTGAACCGTTTCATTTACTCAATTGGACCTAATATAAAAGGAAAGATCGATCACATTCCGTTTACTGAAAAAGATCGTATAAATCAATTATATAAACTTTGGTTAGTTCTATAATAATATATTGGTATCTATATATTTATATTTTTATATATATTTTGCAATCTATGTACATCTATATATATATTTATATATCTATATATATTATATTAGAATAACTTTTAAATTACGCATTTATTTTATGTTAAGTAGAATAATAGTCATCTGTGTGATAAAACTGCGATTTAGATCGAGTTAATAACAGCTCTTTGGTGTTTAACCACACTAAGAAGAATTACCAAGTTTCCATGAGGATTCGACACTCTGACTCACCACACTAGCACTACAGTTGACCCGGTACACTGCCGGTTAGGATCTATATAGCCTAGAAAAGGTCCGTCAGCTTTCTGGCGCCGTTGCCGGGGAACGTCGCTAATTTTTCTTTGTGTCTATGGTTACTACTTGTATTAGCTCAAAATTCTCGAGAATAAGTCAACACTTTTTCTTATCTCATTTCTATTTTATTTTTCGTTGGTATCTACTTTCTTTAGTTACCAATTTTCTTCTTTTCGAGCAATTTTTCTATTTTAGTTAGTTGATGACCATAAGTGGTAAGGCCCGCTCACTCCTTATAAGCTGACATAAACACTTAAAGCGATTAAGTAGTAGAGTAAGCGTGGTCATACTAGTCGGAAATCTGACGAATCATCTTCAAACAAAAATACGAGAATGGCTGAAATCAGTGATGAAACACCTGAACAAGGGCTAGAACATGCTCTAGGGCATGGACAAAACCCTGTTAACCCTAATAATCAAAATAATAATAATAGAAATAATCAGAATCGGAACCAGAATAATCGTAATAACCCACCAAACCCGAGACCTATCTGTGATCAAACCATAAGAAGAAACCAGACTAATAATCCTATTCTTTTACCCAATGAAGGAGCGAATAATTTCGAAATTAAATCTCATCTTTTGGTTTAATTGACGCAAGAGCCCAATTCCTAGAGATGATGATGAAGATCCACATCATCATCTCTATCTTTGAAGAATCTGCGTGTATGACCCAAAAGTCAAGGTGCTCATAAGGAATTAACGAGGATGACTATGTTTCCTTTTTTCTTTAAAAGGGCGAGCCGAGATTGGTTTATGTCTCTTCCACATCATTCACTTACAAGTTGGGAGGATATTCAAACTGAATTTACGAAACAATATTTCACTCTGGACGAAATTTGGAATTAAAAGTCGAGGTTGCTAACTTTAGACAAGGATCGAAGAAACACTTGGGAATGCACGGGAAAGATTTAAAAATTGTTAAGAGCTTGTCCCGACCATGGTTATTCTTAGATATGCAAATTCAACTTTTCGTAAGTAAATTAAGAAAAGACTCACGTGCGGATGTAGATCATGCATGTGGTGGTTCTTTAATGATGAGTGAAGCTCAAATAGTTTACGATGCTATAGAAAAGATTTCCAAAAATAACATAATGTGGAAAACCGGTTCTAGCACCAGAAAAGTAGCTTTTGCAGGAGAATGTACATCGAATACGGAAGTTCTAGCACATTTAGAAAATTTGAGTAGGAAATTTGATGGCCTACAATCAAACAAAAACCAAAGTTTAGATAATAATACACCAACTGAATACTCAAATCAGGATAATATGCCATTAGGGATCGAAGAGCCAACAGGATATTCAAGAGAGGAGGTGAGTTTTCTTCAGCAGCATAGGAATTTGAACAATGCATACTCAAACTCGTTTAATGCTATTAGAAGAGATCACCCTACTTATCGATGGTCTGAAAGCCCTAGTAAACAAGGACAACCGCCATATCCAGTCCCATATAGGAATATGAATAATAATCAAGTTTATCAAGAAAACACATCTAATCAGAATTTACAATCATTACCTAGATCCTATCCTCAACATACCACTCAAAGTATACCAGTAACTCAAAGTTCAACTCAACCTGCAGAAGGGGTTGAAAAATGGGAAAAACTATGGAAAATATGATGGGTGTGGTATCTACTCAAGCTAAGAATATGGAAACAATGATGACTTCTATAGGTACAGTCACTAAAGATATGAGTACAATAAAAACATCTATGAGTGGACATGATACCAGAATGAGAACGATAGAAGCCTCATTGAGGAATATGAAAGATCATTTGAGTAGGGAAGGTGAACGTAACAACAGTAGACCTACAGGAGGATTACCAAGTAATACTGAAAGAAACCCAAGAGTGGTAAATGTTGTAGTTACGAGAAGTAAAAAACTCTGTGGTAGTAATGGAGTAGAAAACTTCGGAAATAATGAAGTAGAAAATGATTTAGATGGAAGAAATGATGAAACTAAAGATGAACTTGAATTCACTACTGAGGAAGAAGAAATTATAGAGAATTTCTTGAAGAGGAATAGAAGTTTGGAACCTGAGAATGAAGGTGAGAAATGGGTAAAAATCCCTAGGATTTTGAAAGATCCTATGGATGAAGATTTAAGGACTTTATTCAAAGAACATGTTAGAATGAATGATAATGAAAACAAGGATGAAAAACAGGAAGAACTGAAGGAATCTGAAGTAGAGATTGATGCAGGGAATGTTTTAAAAGAAAAAACTCAAGATCATGATACTTGGCGATCAAGTAATACTCAAAGGTTTAAGGAGAAAGGAAAAGAGAAAATGACTTTGGGATCGAAGGTTATAGATTTAGAATCTTTACCTTACCCACCTAAAGATCAAATTAAAAGATTAAAGCGATAAGAAGTATGCTCGTTTCCTTGATACTTTTCGTCATATTCATGTTAAGATCCACATTATCGAAGCTCTAATTAGTATGCCTGCTTATGGAAAGTTTCTGAAAGATATTCTGTCAAACAAGAAAAATTAGAGGAATATGAGAATATATGCCTAAATGAAGAATGTTCTGCAGTTTTGCGGCATAAGTTACCACCTGGCCTGAAGATCTGGAAGTTTTACCATTCCATGTGAAATTGGAGGATTTCTGTTTAAGAAGGTCTTATGTGATCTTGGAGCTAGTATAAATCTCATGTCTTATGAGGATTATAAGAAGCTAGGCATATGAAAGCTTGCTAAAACTGAAATGACTCTGCAAATGGCAGATAGATCGATTAAATACCCTAAAGGAATTATTGAGGATGTATTGGTTAAAGTAGACAAGTTCTATTTTCCGGTAGACTTTGTAGTTATGGAAATGGAAGAAGGATATTCAAAGCACCACTTATCTTAGGTCGACCATTTCTAGCTACAGGAAGAACTTTAATAGATGTCCGAAAGGAGAATTAATTCGAGAGTCAATGAAGATGAAGTTACTTTCAATATTTTCAAAGCTATGGAACATCCATACTGATCATCACGAATCATGTTCTTTTATAGAAGATATTCATTACATGGCTCTATGATATTCGAGTTACCAACTTTTGAAGACAGATTAGAAGAATGCTTAACTCTATCTATCTATAAGGAAGATGAGAAAGACACCGAAATGAAAGAGATAATCCTTTCTCTAGATAAAGGAAATTTTACTTTTAAACCATCAAGGCATAAGTATTTGGAATTAGAACTAGAAGGACCAGTTCTTAAACCATCACTGGAAGATCCACCTAAGAATCTTGAATTGAAACCGTTACCTTTAAATCTGAAGTATGCTTTTCTTGAAACTAATAATCTATTACCGGTTATTATTTCATCATCTTTAACTAAGCAACAAGAAGACATTTTACTTAGAATGTTGAAAAAGCATAAGAAAGCTTTTGGATGGACAGTTGCCGATATTCGAGGTATTAGCCCGTAGATTTGCGTTCATAAGATAATTACGAAAGAAGATGTTAAACCTTGTATTCAACCGCATAGCGCCGCCTCAATCCAAATTTGCGGTTAATTGTTAAGAAAGAGGTCATTAAGCTATTAGAAATGGGGATAATTTTTCCCATATCGAGGATAGTGAATGGGTAAGTCCAACTCAAGTGGTACCAAAGAAAGGAGGTTTCACGAGTGAAAGAGAATGAAAAGAATGAATGGATTCCGACAAGGAGATTACTGAGTTATCGAATGTGCATTGATTTTAGAAAGCGAATGATCATACTAAGAAAGATCATCATCCGCTTCCATTCATAATTCGGATGTTGGAGCGTTTAAGTGGACTTAAGTATTCTTGTTTCTTAGATGGTTATTCAGGATATTTCTGAGATATTCATTGCGGCGGAGATAGAGAAAAACTACTTTCACTTGTCCTTATGGAACTTTTGCTTATAAAAGAATGCCGTTTGGTTTATGTAATGCACCAAACTACGTTTCAAAGGTGTATGATGGCTATATTTCTTGATATGGTTGAGAAATTCTTAGAACTTTTTATGGATGACTTTAGTGTTTACGGAGATTCATTTGGCGTTTGTTTGTTACACTTAGAGCGAGTGTTACAACATTTGTGAAGATACCAATTTAGTACTAAAGCGGGAAAAGTGTCATCTAATGGTATCGAAAGAATTGTTTTAGGACATAGAATCTCTGAAGAAGGTATTGAAGTTGATAAAGCTAAAGTTGAAGTAATTGAAAAATTACCTCCACCAGTTAATTTAAGAACCCTAAGAGGATTCTCGGACATGCAGGGTTTTATAGAAGGTTCATTGCAGATTTTTCAAAAATAGCAAAGCCTCTAAGTCATTTACTTGAAAAGGAAGTACCTTTTTACTTTGATAGTAAATGTATGGAAGCCTTTCAGACCCTAAAAGCAAGGTTAACTACTGCACCAGTGCTAGTAGGACCAGATTGGAGTTTGCCGTTTGAGATTATGTGTGATGCGAGTGATTTAGCTGTAGGAGCTGTTTTTGGTCAAAGATATAACAAAATTCTCAAAGCTATTTACTATGCATCTCACACATTGAACGCAGCTCAACTAAATTATGCAACTACAGAAAAGGAACTATTGGCTGTGATATTTGCCTTAGATAAGTTTAGATCGTATATTGTTGGATCTAAGGTAATAATTTATCTGAGACCATTCATTACTCAAGTATTTACTAAGTAAGAAAGATGCTAAACCACGTCTTCTTAGATGGATTCTCTTACTTCAAGAATTTGATATTGAAATTAAAGATAAAAAAGGAAGTGAGAATGTAGTAGCAGATCATCTAAGTAGAATGGAAAATGGTGAAGAAATAGGAAATGAAATTAAAGATTCATTTCCTGATGAACAACTATTTAGAATAGATACTCCTTCAACCATGCAGTTATTAAAGAATAGAATTCCTTCTAAGGAAATGTCACCCTGGTTTGGGGATATCATTAATTACTTAACACGTGATTATATTCCGTCTCATTGGACTTGGCAACAGAAAAAGAAGTTCTTTTATGACTTAAAATTTTATTACTGGGAGGAACCAGACCTTTTCCGTAAATGTTCGGATGGGATAATCAGAAAATGTGTGCCTGATAATGAAATTTTAAGTGTTTTGTCATTTTGTCATGATCGTGAGGCGGGAGGTCATCATGGAGGTTGGAAAAGCTGCTTTTAAAGTTTTATAATGTGGTTTTATTGGCCTACACTATATAGAGATGCGTATAAGTATGTTAAATCTTGTGAATCTTGTCAAAAATGGGGAAATGTATCTAAAAACATGAAATGCCTATGCAACCTATTTTAGAATGTGAGTTATTTGATGTTTGGGGTATAGATTTCATGGGACCTTTCCCTATATCTTTTGGAAAAAGATTTATTCTTGTAATGGTAGATTATGTTTCAAAATGGGTAGAAAAGTGAAGCTCTTCCCACTAATGATACCAAGGTTGTCATACGATTCCTTAAAAGAATATATTTACGGATATGGCATTCCGAGGGCTATCATTAGTGATAGAGGTTCACATTTTTGCAATAGACCATTTACTAAGATAATTGAAAAATATGGTGTAACACATAAACTAGGAACGTCTTATCATCCGCAAACCATTGGACAGGTAGATGTGTCAAATAGAGAAATTAAAAGAATTGTAGAAAAGACAGTGGACTCGAATCGTAAAAACTGGGCAGTTAAATTAGACAATGCATTATGGGCGTACAGAACATCTTTTAAGACACCAATTGGTTGTTCTCCCTATAAGCTAGTCTTTGGTAAGTCTTGTCATCTCCCAGTTGAGCTATTAGATTTTTGAATTTCGATCCTAAGGCTGTCGGTGATCATAGATTGCTTGATTAATGTAACTAGAAGAATTTCGTCTCGATTCTTATGAAAACCTTTCGAATCTAAAAAAGGCATACGAAATCTTTTCACGATAAGAGAATCTATAGTCGTGAGTTCCATGTAGGTGATCGAGTGCTCTTGTACAATTCACGTTTAAAGTTATTTCGAGTAAGCTTAAATCAAGATGGACGAGTCCATTTAAAGTAACAAGGGTTTAAAAATGCGGAGTCGTTGAACTAAGCGATGGAAATACGACTTTTATAGCCAATGGCCCACAGTGAAGTTATTTGTGGAGGAGAAGGAATCACGTTAAAGAGAGAAGTAATGCTCTTGGACCGATCCCCGACAAATTGAAAAGCGAGAAACTCAAAACGACCGATTACAGGTGCTATCCATCTTTAATCTACTTTTACGTGTTTTGTATGTTTAAACTAGTCTCGTCTTTTACCGGATAGGCGTAAAAGAAGCTGGATGTCTTTTAGATAGAATAGGAGTTTTATTTTACTTTTGAAGTTATGCCTTGATAAAGATGTCGCATTTGCTATAGAAGCTTTAGTTTTGAGAAAAACAAGCAATTGTTGAGAGAAATCAGATTGAAAGAAGTATGTAATGGAAAATCGAGAAGTTCGATAAAGAGAAGGGCAAGTTTTTAAGAAGATCACGAATCTGTGGAAAAAGTGAGCATGATGGGAAATGCGGAGAAAACACAACCCAATCTCGGGATGAGTGTTTGAATGTTGTTAAGAAGGAGCGATTAGGTGGTTATCCGAAAATCCCGATGGAGATCAAAAGAAAATTCGAACGCCTCATTTCTTAAGGTTAGGTTGATAGAACGTTATGTCAGAACCCTGGAAGATTTAGAAATAATGGAATTAGGACCCTTATAAGTTTTATAAAATTTATAAAATTTTTATATAACTTTTGAAAATTTTATATAAAGGATCTTTATGAAATTATTAAAAGTTTTATAAATTTTTTATAAAAGGTTTTAATTAAAAATTTGCAGAAGTATTATTAAGGTTTTATAAAATTTTTATTAAATTTTAAAGAGTTTTAAAAAAAAAAATATATATATATTTTGTCGGATCGATCCGACATGACCCCGGATCGATCCGGAGACTAAAAAACCTAAAAAAGGGAACGGGTTCTCTTCTTCTTCTTCTTCTTTCATTTCTTTCAAACAGCCGCCCCTCCCCTCTCCCCCATTCGAATTTTTTTTTCTTCAAATCATCACATAAAATTACTATTAAAACTACCCCAATCCTTACACTCTTCTCATTTTCCTCTCTTCTCTTCAAATTTTCATTTAAATTGGAGAAATTTTCAGGAAAGCTTCAACTTTCATTCAGCGACTTTTCATCTTTTTCCGCCAACTTTTCAACCTTTTAAGCATTATAAGGTAACATTGTAGTAATGTATTTTGTTAATTTCGTTTTATGTAACTTTTATTTAAATTCAACTATTTTGTCACTCATTTATGTTGTTTTGTTTGTTTTGTTGTTTGTTGTTATTTTGTTATTGTGTCACTATCGTAGAATGACCGAATCATCAAAAGACACTAAAAAACGTAAGCCACATATCCCTACCCAAATCCCGGTCATAGAGACAAGACCTTTAACAGAAGAAGAATTGGCCGTTAGTTTTGATAGAACCGCGTCTGCTGCAGCTAAGAACGCGTTGCAAAATAAATTTGGACAGTGTTTAGTTGCAATAGAGAGGGGTCTAGATTTCAAGGATTTGGGAAGGGAGGTGAAAGAGATTTTTGAAAGACGACAGTGGTTGGAGTTAGCTTGATTTAAGAGGCGGTGAAGTTAACACAACCTTAGTAGTTGAATTTTATTCTCTGGTAGCAACTCATAATGCAACAGAGAATGGTGAGTAAACTTCTGTAAGCCTAAGAACCAGGACAGTGCCGTTTAATCCCCAGATTATAAATGCTATTTATGGTATCCCTGATATACCAGAGGATGATGATTATTATACGGTATGGAATTTAGATGAGCCTGCAGACTTTGACCATATAGTCTCGACAGCCCAGCACGAGTTAGATCCCACAGCCGTTTGGCATGAAAACAAGTTTTCCTATGGAAAATGTATAAGGGATATGAGAGCTATCAAACGTTTTATCAGTTCGACTCTTTACCCTTCTCGTCATTTGACATCTTTTGGTAAAGAAGATCTGTGTATTGCTTGGGCCATGGTCAATGATGTACCCGTGGATGTAGGCAAGGTAATGTATAGAAGGGCCAAGGAATTTGTCTCAACTGCTAAACCAGGCAGTCACATGCCTTTTCCTTGTTTCATTTCTTCCTTGTGTCGCCAGATAGGTGTCCCTGAACTTCCAAATGATAATCTGATTATGGTTGATGAGACACTTATAGGTCCTAGTTTACCACGTACGCCGGCGGGAAGAATAGATTTTATGAACCCTAACCGCCAACGACCTCAGCCTACTCCACATGTTTCTCAATCCACTACTGTTCCTCCATCATCCAGTCAAACTCAAGCTCAACTTCCAAACACCATCACATACGACATATTTCAATCCTTGGCCTATGATGTTCATCGGGCCAATGCCAATATGGCTGTTTTTGCGGAAAGGAATATGCAGTGGTCTGAAGATTTACGTCAAGGCATGCGAGGAATATATCAAATGAATATACTGCAGAACCCTACCTATGCCGAGATGGATATTCCGCATTGCCAATCTGAACCGTATACCTTGCCCGACTTTATTCCACCGATGCCACCTCGATCAAACTTCCAACAAATGCCACATTCTTTTGGATTTCGAACTAGTGGTATAGGGTATTTTTCGACAGGTACTACGGCAGCTGCGACATCTGATTGGGAAGGATTTGGATCATTTAGCCATACCACGACGGGATGGGGAAGCACATTTTCCGATGTCACGACAGGAATGAGCTCGATGGGATTAGATGGCTCGGTTAGGATGTCGACACATTTTCAAGAACCATTTCATGATTCGACTTATGATCCGGCCAGTTCTCAAGCCATGCCAAGTTCGAGCCACGTCGAGATGAGTGATGAGGAGGATTGATTTAAACCATTTTATGATTATTGACATTGAAAACAATTTATTTTTCGTACGATTTTATGTTACTTCGATTTTATTTTCGTACGATTTTAAGTTATTTTGATTTTATTTTCGTAGAATTTTATTTTACTTTCGTTTGATTTTATGTTATTACGCACCGTGTAGTAAAATTTATCGTTATCAATATTTTGATAACATAATAAAAAGAAACCAAAGTTAGGGAGAAAACATATCAAACTAGGAAAAAAATCTGGGCATTTTTCAAAGCCAAAACAACTCTGTCCGTGAATAGTGAGTTCCCGGATCGATCCGACCTAACCCCGGATCGATCCGGTGTGAGTATGCCGACCTGACACAATTTCTAGCTGCTAGGCCGGATCGATCCGGCCCTTTTCAGGATCGATCCGGGAAGTACAAAAACGCCAAAAAAGAGATCTTTTCTACTTTTACATGATAGATACATTTCTATAAAAGGAAAAATAGCGACCTTCAAACATTGCTCATTCCTTTTCTACTTTATCATGTCGAGCTTAGTTTCTTTATATCGATAAAAATGTCTAATCACTCCTCCCCTCGGTTAATAGTTACGAACCACATACACGATGGTGTGGTTCCCAAAGCCATGCCTCGTGTTTTCACAATGACGTTCGAGATGTCTATATTTCGTCCATTCTCTATACGATGGAGAAAGGCTTAAATCTGGAAAAAATCGATCGGTGGGGACGAAATCTAATCCGTGGTTGTGGATGGAAAAAGGCTGATTAGGACTCTGGAGGTAGAATTAACATTTCAATTGTTAGAGATTTTTATGCATCTCTTCTTGGTATAACGACAATGACCTCGTCTCATCTTATTCTTGTTAGGGGCATCGTTATATCCTTTTCTCTAGTCATCATAAATCAAATATTTCAAATCCCACCATGTACCTTTGATCAAAACCCACACTTCGAGTTTCTATGGGAACTTGGAAGTGCTTATAATGTTGTCAATAAATCTTGCAAAAGCCTTTCAATATGTGTTTCCATTGTTTGATCATAACTATGATTCTTCAACTCTGGCTTTACCCCCTCATCTGAGGGCATGGAAACGCTTCATTAATTCCCGGATCTATCCAACTAGAGATTTTTGGGGTTCTTGATGATGAAATCTTGCATTGTTGTATGCACTAAAGCGTAGGGGCATACATTGGACCTGGGGATATTGATGTTCAAAACGGCAATTAATTTTGCGGTGAGAGGCGTAATAGGGAAGATCACTACCGTTTGCACAGGTTATCTCTCAACTATGTGTTCATCCGAATCAAGTGCCTGAGTTTACTCTGAGGCGAGATTTTTCCATCTCGTGATTCTCGGTTAGGATTACTTCGGTAGATACTCCCGGATGTTCATCGACAATTTGATGTGTTGTTTGAGTTGGTAAGCGAGAAGATAGATGTCGGTTGGAAGTTTGTTAAGTTGGTAGTCAATTAAGTTAGTAGTTTAATCTCTTGTTTAATCAGTTTTATTTAAGTTTGTAATAATTTTCATAATGTTTAATATATATGTCATTTTCTTTAATCAAAGTAATATATGTTGAGAAAAATAATAAAAATCAAAATCGTATAAAATTTAAATTTTTTCTTTCGAACCTACTTTTTATTACTCACTGAACACCGGGACGATGCCACTTTGTAAGTGGGGAGTAGAGGTAAGTTAGTAAATAAAAAATTAAAATTTTCTCATATAAAGTTAAAAATTAAAATTTTCTCATATAAATTTATACTTAAGTGCTTAATACTTAGTTTAATTTTTCTTGAATAAAAATAAGTAGATAGTATATAATTAATATGAATAAAAATAATATAAATTGGTAAGAATAGATTTTGATTAAGTAAAGTAAATTAGATATATTATAATTATATTATATGTCAGTTTTAGATTTTTATAAGATTTTAAGCATATGTAACTATACATAAATATTATCAAGTAATTTTCTTATGAAATTTAGTAGATATACTTATATCTATAATAAAATGTTAGAATAATTTTCTTTTCAAAACGAAATATGAATATGGAATCGGATTAGGAATGATGAGATTTTTGGCACCACAAAAATATAAACTATAGCCAAATAGCCTACCTAAATAAATTTCTAATTGTTGTCCCTACCTCAGCCTTGATTAGAGTGATCAAGACCTTACTCAAAATAGCCATTTTGATTATAACCGACCCTTAGCTTATTTTGGTCTACATTTCCTGAAAATCCCACGAGTTTGTACGTACTTATGAAAAGAGATGAAGACACAAAAGCTAAGAATGGTGTATGCTGAGATTGGAAAAATTAGATAAGTATTAGTATATTCGATCTTACCTCATGACACTTGCAAGATAGTCGATTTTGGTAATGAGTTCGGATATGTTAATATTCTATAAAAGAATTAAGAACGAAGCACCATATTTTCGCAGAATTAATCAAATACTAGGTATCTTCCTTATCTTTGATCGACAACTAAAAAAAAAAAACATATCGGTTGTAGCTACCCATGATTTGAGTGCAGTAGGGTGTTATCTCGAAATATCCTATATCACTATGAGGTTTAAAAGCTCCCGATTGCTGATGATAATAGTCCGGCTAGTGGTATTATCTCAGAAATATCCTATTCTTTGGGAATGAGGGCATATATATATATATATATATATATATATATATATATATATATATATATATATATATATATATATATATATATATATATATAAAGTTGAATCATAAGATCTCAAGAATAATTACAAGTTTAAGGAAACCGGACTTGTAATTTTCAATCGAAAAAGTAGTACTCCGATCAATCTTGATGAAGCAATGTTTGTAAGTTTGATTTTCTACACACACGCACGCTTTTAGTTCTTAAGTTTGTAAAAATAAAAAAATTAAAAAAAAAAATAAAAAAAAGGTGAAATAATATCAGAATGTTATTAATCGAGATATTTTTGATCAAAATTATGAAGGTGTAAGTACGTACGACTTGCTTCTTTCTCTTTTGATTTTCCTTTCTATCCTTTTGATTAACCAATTACCCTGAGCCTAAAACGTATAAGCCATTTTGTCAACTACTTGACTTAGTCATTGATTCCAAATATTTCATATAAGTTGAGATAGGAGAATAATTCTAGAATTTTAATTATATTTATTAAGTAGATTATGCAGAATTTCATTTGAATGATAGTTGATAAATAATTTATCTGAGTTATATACACTTTTTATCTTGTTAATTTCTAAGAAAGATATAATTAATATATTTATAATATTGAAATGATATTTTACTAACTTGAAATTTAATCTACCTGGTATATCATTTTTATTGTAATTTTTATATATTACCGTTTATTTTGCTCGAGGACGATCAAAGAGCTAAGTGGGGAGTAGTTGATGTATAACATTTATATGATAAAAATTACGATGCTTTATATACTTTATCAACTCTTTTTATATAAAATATAAGAAATTATAACGATAATCTTATGAAATATTAATAGTTATGAATAAATTTAAATACTATAAAAATCTAGTAAAAGTAATAAAAAGTTATAAATTTTGTACCGGTTTAATAACCGGAGTGTCGTGTCATATTTACGTGGGTACTTTTGGTATTTTATTACAGATTTTTAGGTAAACCAAGACCCCGAGTGACGACACTTTTTGAAGTAAAAACATGTCTTTTGAAGGAAGTAAGGAAGTGCCATGAGATTTAAAGTTCAAGTGGATCAACGGTTCGTGATACCATTATCAAATTATATTTTCGACGAACAAATGGCCCATCAAAAAGGCATTTTATGAAGAAGAGTCCTTCATGGAAGTTACAGATCTTTTCAAGATGTTTCCAACGCTTCTTGAATTATGACATTCGGAGATCCAGAACTCAAGTTATGATTTTATCAAGTTTCAGATCAAGATGTGAAAATAAACTACCCGGATCAATCCGGATTAACCTCGGATCGAACCGAGGAAACATAATGATTATCAAACATGTGGTCCTGCAGAGAATAATCTAGGGGATAATATTTTTTATTCTCGGATCGATCCGGCATCACCTCGGATCGATCCGGCCCTGGGAAATGCTGCCTATAAATAGAGCAGTTCATACAGCCTGCAGGGGGTACCAATATATTTTCTAACCTCTCTTAATTAGTAGTAGTATATATGTATATAGGCCTTATGCCATAAATAAAAAATAGTATCATTGTAATGCTCGAGAAATTATCAGAAGATCAATGTTGCTGAAGTCGTTGTAATGTCCAGAATACGATCTACGATTCAACTTGATTGTAATCGGGTAAAATTTCTAAAGTATTTATGTTTGTATTGTTTGTTTTATCTTTTATAATGTTTTTAGCTAAGTCTAAATAACTAGCCAAAGTTATGTAATCGTTTTATTTCGATCTTTTCGGTAAAGGAATGTTGTCTAATTAAAATTGACTAAAATTGAGTTAATTGAATCTTTTTCTATTTTGCAACGTATTGATAAATATTCGGATTGACGTAATTAACCAAGATGAATCGCACCATATAACCTAACGATGAACCCGGCCGAGAGAAGTTAGGATATGAGATAAAAGATAGAAAAACCGGAGGGTAAAATTGGCCGTGCGAGAGCGTGACTACGGAATCCTATTTCCTACCCGGGGGCAGATTTGTCTTGGGAAAGATGAATCTTATTAAAGTTGTGCTCAAGATCATAATAATGTTAAAATCAACGGTTTAATTGAAACTAACACCGGAAAGTTAAATCGATCCGCCGACAACCGGAGCCTTTTGAATAACATCGGCCGTCGACAAGCGGAATAACCTCTTTTATCCGGGGTAGATTTGTACTCGTGCACTGTTCGAGACTAAGCGAGATTAGCATGGGGGCTTGTGGAGATTAAAGCGATGACAATGACAATGACATATGACAATTTCATACGCTCGTGTGAGGAGGAATTGTTAACCTCGTGGAGTGCAACGTTTCATTTACTCAATTGGACCTAATATAAAAGGAAAGATCGAGCACATTCCGTTTATTGAAAAGATCGTATAAATCAATTATATAAACTTTGGCTAGTTCTATAATAATATATTGGTATCTATATATTTATATATATATATATATATATATATATATATATATATATATTTTGCAATCTATGTACATCTATATATATTTATATATCTATATATATTATATTAGAATAACTTTTAAATTACGCATTTATTTTATGTTAAGTAGAATAATAGTAATATGTGTGATAAAACTGCGATTTAGATCGAGTTAATAACAGCTCTTTGGTGTTTAACCACACTGAGAAGAATTACCAAGTTTCCCTGAGGATTCGACACTCTGACTCACCACACTAGCACTACAGTTGACCCGGTACACTGCCGGTTAGGATCTATATAGCCTCGAAAAGGTCCGTCAGTAGTGGAGGAAATTCATCGAACGTATACGCATACCGGGAAGACCCCGGAGCTATCAGGTGCTAATCACCGTTAGTTAGCAAGTATATCTTCAGGCTGATGAACGCCATGCGTAGTGTCCTTGATTGTTGACGTAACCAAGATAAGTTAAGATAGAAACGTATTGTCATGACATGTTGATGAACATGGAGTGAACCCTAGATTGAGTCGGTCTTATAAAGATAACCTAATAATTAATAACATGAACCTTTTCATTGTAGAACTTAGTTATTCATTAGCTTCTCACTTTTACTAAGTACTTTGTACTTACCTCCTTTGCATTTTCTTTTGTATGCATTGTGGGGTGAGAAGACGAACATGTTGACCACGAGTTTGTTGAAGACTATGCGTAAGACTTTCGACGTTGCTTTGTTTTACTTTTAATTCTAGACTTTGTAGACAAGTTGTACTTTCAAGACATCGTACTTTGTAATCTTTGGAGAATCGTTGTTGTAAGTTAATTCCTTCCATCTTTAGAATGGTTACTTCTATTCGTAGTAGCATTTATGATTTTACCCGAGTCTTTTGGGCTTCCGTTTGCTTTTATTTGATACGACGACGTAGAGGCTTGCGTATAATACTAAATTTATTTAATGCTATACGCGCCGAACGTTCTCTTCCGGATAAGGGCTCGGTATCCGGGAGCGGGGCGTTACAGTTGGTATCAGAGAGAAGCGTCCTTTCTTTCCTAGGCTTCTCCCTCTAAGATAAGACTCATTTAGACCTTTTAGAACCCTTCTGATCTCTCTTGATCTTGGTGGTAAACCCTCGTAGGATTAGGAATCCTTAGACCGCGGTTAAGTTGCACTAGGAGAAAGTGAAAAGTCTCATTAGGCAAAAGTTAGGTTGAGTTTTAAGCTCACGTCTCCTATGTGATCCTTTCAAGTTTTGTTCCTTTCGAGAATCCTTAGTAGAATCCCTCTTTCCTTTTGGAATCTTTGAATCTTTCTCTGATGTTTCTTCTTTTGGAGGTTTTAATCCTTTCGTAATACTACATTTGGTTCAAATCACTTGCAATTTAGTTTTTAATATGGATTGTTTACAAATTGTTTAACAAGGAGGGGTACTCTGTTCAGAAAATTCTGTAGCGGTACTCTTACTTATCATTCTGTTTTGAATAAGCTAAACACCTCCAAATGACTTGGATTTTTGATAATGTTGTAGAAAACACCCCTGCACTATAATTTTGGTTTTGGAACCAATCGCCAATTTTTTTTGGTCTGAGCACAATCTGCAACACACGACAGTTGATGAAGTCTTGAAAATTTTTGACAGCTTACAACAGTAGATGAAAAGAATTATTTTGACCGACCTATGGCTTCCCAATTTTTTTGGATTTTGAGCATCATATGTAAAACTTATGTACTCACAGGTTACTTCTTTGCCTCATGTTCACAATCAGTTCGGTTTGTTTTGTGCTTATCTTTTATTTCATGGCTTATGTATGCACCTGAATTTCTCAAAACCATGTAAATCCTTTGCTCAAGAAAGGATAGATATCTTTCTTCCACCCTGTAAGTTATGGTGTAGTAAGTTATAGGAGATGAGAATACTTTGATTTATCTGATTCTTAAGCTAGTTGTTACCCAGGATAAGAAGTTTGGTAGGTAAAGACTAGGTGTTGTCGTTATAGTGCTCCTCGATGGCAAGAAACGATTGCGTGGTGATTTTCCAATCTTATGTCTTCATTAATAAGATTCTCTTTTGTAATCATCTAGTTTCCTACTTGGTTATCCCGATTTCAAATATTTCCCCATACATACTAATTGTAACCCATGTTCTAGTTAAATCCTCCATTTGAAACTTCTGAAACTCGGTAAAAGTTCCGTTATTACGAAGTTTTGTTTTCCAAGTTGTACATTCTTTGATGTGCCTTATTTTCTTCAAGATGTTTTCATCGTGTCAAATGCTTGATTTAAGGAAAATAAGTTCTCATCCTTCAAACTATTTGAACTGACAATTGCATATCCTTCCAACTATGTCATGTTTAGCTATTTCGGGGCAACACACTTTTGCATCCTAGTGATTACCCTCAATGCATCCCCTACAAGATGGTTTAGTATAGACAAATTTTTGTTTAAAGACTCGACTCTACAAATCCTCCGTTTTCTCTTTTCGCTATTGCTTGGTTTATGTTTACCAAAATTCTTTGGCCTTGCTTTGCTCGAGATGGGTTCCACACGAACTCCATATGAAAATTTTATCCTTTCCAAGTACTCCTCAGTCGTTTCAACTATTAGTGTTAAAGGTCTCAAACCTTGGCACATAGTTTTCATCATCCTCGTGTTTGGCTTTATCCAGCATGAGTGAATGCTTTTGTTTCCGTGTTTTCCTTTCAGGTTAAACAACTTACCGTGCTCCAAAAATTCTGGAAATTTTCCACAATATAGATCGATGTCTTATCTACAATTTATCTTTTTACATTGATCCGATAATCTTTATGGATTGTTCAGAAAATCCATGTTATTGCCGGACACTCGGTCCATAAATTCTGCAGCAGCACCTTCACATCTTCTTCTGTTTTGAACAGGTTAAACATCTTCAAATGATCTGAATATTTGATATGTTGCAGACAACAATTTTATCTACAACTTTTCATTTCGAATCAAGTTCAAATTCCTTTTTGTTTGATAATAATCTGTAATTCAAATCAGTGTTTACTAATCTGAAAATTCTGACAGCTTGTGCAATCGTCAAAAATAATTGTTTTTGACCGACTATCTCTCATTCAAAAATTAAAATATTTTTATATCACTTGGGAAACTCCAATATCTAAAGTTTTCTCTTCTAATAGTGCTCAAATTCCTGTTCGTTTGGGCTGTACTGATTGATAATGACAGGTCTGGAGTAAATATCTTACACAGTAGCCTAAAAGGAATTCTTACCGCTTTGACTTAGGGTTTGGGCTAAGAGGATAGTAAGTTACGATTGTTATGTTTTACGAGTTCCCCGAAGTTTGATCTCCTTCTGAGTTACACCTTTTAGTAGTATGCTTGTAAAGCTAACGTTATAGTTTCTTTTGCAGTTGCAAACAAGAACCAATGTGCTATCCTCCAGCATGACATGTTTTATGTTCAGACCATTTTTGTGCCTTTTGTAATTATACATTTTATGGTAATTTATTTCTCATGTAATCCATCACTTGAGATCTTTAAGCTCAACAAATCCTCTTCACTTGTTGTCATGAATTACCTAAGAAACATATCTCCATAAGCCTTTCTTTTGAACAAATCCATGCTTCCTTGTCAAATCAAGGAACAAGTTCCCTCTAACTCTGCATTGTTGCACCCCCATTCTTCTTTTCAAGTACAAATTTGATTGAACCTTTTAATGTCAGAACATTCTTTTTACTTGTGATTATTTTCAGCTTCCCTCCTAAGGGTAGTGTTGATTTTGTAATCTTTCCATCTAATGCTACTTGTTCTTTCAAGGTATGCATCTCATCTTCTTACCAATTGGATCTTTAATCCTACCTTGACACCCATCTTCAGTTACCTATCTTTAACCTTCTAGCAATTTATGCTAAACCAGTTTCAAGCAGAAGGTAGTCTTTGCCAAGGTACCTTCCGAACCTATTTAGCCAATCAACATTGAATTCCTAAGCTTCTGATTTCCAATTCAGATTAATGTACCTTGTACCCTTCAATTTTAACTCTCTTTCAGGCCATTTAGAGCCGTGAACCGCCAGATACACCTTTTGATATTCCATCTTCTATTTTGGCATTTCTATTACAATTTTGTCATACTAGTTGAAAGTCTATTTTGTCTTAACCTTTTTCCCACATGAGGAATAACCTTGAGCCCTTATTTCCCCGGCAGTGTACTATTCCTCTCGAGTAGTGCAACCTATAAACTTTGAATTGGATCATCAATGATCTTCACACTTTATTTGAAAGTTTGAGTTAATTCTTCAAAGCCAAACTTTATCCAACAATTCTGAAGTGTCTTTTCCCCTTCACTTGAAAGCTCGTTTGTCGCATACTTTTTTGAACTTTTGATTTTCCTTTACATTGTCATAAGGAAAACCCTATCTCCTTTTCAATGAAATAACCTCTGTTTGAATAATGCAGACTTTGATTTTTCCTTGACAAGTTCCTTTTATTTCATTTTGAAACCTTTTGGTGTACTCGTTTTGTCTTTAAAGCTCATGCATGTTGAGATTTTGCCCTCTTTTGATTTCTAAATGGTTTAGTCTTCCTAGTGCTCAACTGTCACCTTCAAACTATGTTTGTTTTTCCAAGCTAACCTTTATTGGCATAAGGATTGGATCAGATAATCAGAGAGAAAGTATGACAAATGCATGTTCTCTATCCCAACGAGACTCAGAAGTCCTTTAGCTGGGATCATTGCGGTTCTACAACAAGTTTGTGTTAAAGTGATGAATGAAGCCACAAGATAGCAGTTGCAATCATCCTAGAGCAACTAAGATATATAGAAAGTTGGAACAGTACTGCTGATGATCTTTCATGAAGATAGAGATAGAAGAGTTGACTACAACATTAGCTACCGCGTCATCATCTAGATGTCAACAATTGAAACTCTGCATGGGGAAAAAGGAAGAACGCAAGTTTTCTAGGATGAAGTGGAGCGAAGGCAGAATATGAGACCAAAGTTGATACATCAAGCCAACGAGAAGATTGAAGTGGATCTTCGCAACCTCAAGTTGGCTCAAAACAAACAGAAGAGTAGGAAAGATGGAAGAAGAAGACGGTTAGGGTCTGAAGTGAATATAAAGTCTATCTAAAGACGTCCCTCCTGCGCCAATGATAAACTAATGCTTAACCAACATTGAGGTGGAAGCAAGCTTTCTCCTCGAAATGGTTGAAGAGACTTTCACTACGCGAAAGAATCAAGTGCACTCTAGAATGGCAGGTGAAGAAGGTTAAGAACGAAGACGTACAACTAGTCTTGGATCAGTGAAGCGGTCACACACCGGCAGAGACAACAAGAGAGTTAGAAGATGAGACGCTTTGCAAAGTCTAGAGTTCAAGTACCTCCCAGTTACGTTCGAGTTGTGAGGACGAAACCCCTCTTAAGGGGGGAGGAATGTAACATCCCGACTTTTCAGAAAGGGTAAAATAGTAATTAGGTATTTTACTATAACCTAATTATTATTTAGCCTATTTATTTTAATTAAAAAGGATTTAATTAAGTTGATGTAGTTATTTAATTAAGGAATTTAATTAAATGGCTATAAAAAGGAAATTAATCCTAATATTTTCCCTCATTATGTTTCATGCAATTTCTGAAAAAAAATTAAAGAGCACGACGGCAACGCAGAGGCGAGGAACGCAGGAAGAAAAAGGGAGAACGTAAACTTCTACCGTGCGGCCAATCCGTTCATCGTTTCAAGATACCGCAGTTGAAGAAATCGGTCACTGGATGAAGACAGTCGTTTCCATACTCATCGTTTTCTAAACAGTAAGTTTTCAATTTATCCCTAGTTTTTGGTTTTCGTCGGGTCTGAATCTTCAAAAATTCATATCTTTCAATCCGTAGCTCTGTTTCGTAGCTATGAGTAGTCAAAACGATCGCCTTGGAGCATATATCGTTCTAAAAATAGTTTTACAGGAAAATATCGGGGTAATCATCTGTTATGAAACTGATGGAGATAACTTCAGATGCAAGAAATAGAAACAGATGCAATCAAACGTAAATAATCAAAGGAGATAACAGAAAATAAGAAGAACACTGATTTAACGTGGAAAACCTCTCTCAAAGTGAGAGAGATAAAAAACCACGGACATAAAAGAGATATTTATTATTATGCACTAAGTTTCAGATTTCACACACACAGACAATGTAACAACAACTGTATTTATAGGCACAAATCCCTAAACCCTAGCCGCAAGGAATCTTTGTCTAATCTGCCATAAATACCCTTACACGTGTCCTCCTTTTAATGACACTGTATAGCTGTCACATAATGTAATTAGCGATCTGGGACCTCTTTGTATTCCAAAGACTCGATAGACTTCACCGCCGATGTGAAGCTCGAGAGACTCCACCCTACTGATGCATAGAATTGAATACACTTCTCAGTTGTCCATCACACAGCTGAGTCTTTAGATTGGTTCCACCAAAATGTAGAGTTTAAGTCACTTTACTGACAAATCTCCACCTTGACTTCAACTCTCCCTAGAGTCAAACAGATTGCATAACCGGATGTACTTGTACGGATGCATTTGTCAATGCCCGATGTACTTGTACTAGACTATCTCCACAAAGATCCACTCCACCGACCGCCTCAAGATAGTTTCCGAAGCAGATTATAAGCTCGAATATTCGATGAAATACAGCAAAGCCGAAACTTACTTTCTTTGAATCTGGTTTAGTGAACATGTCGGCAGGATTATCCTTGGTGCCGATCTTCTTCACTACAACCCTCTTCTCATTCCTCAAAAATGATACGACATCAATATGCTTGGTTCTCTCATGATGAACCTGATCCTTGGCTAAACATATTGCACTTAGATCGTCACAATATATCTCACTGATCCTCGATGCAACCCCAAATCACCGACTACCCTTTCAACCGATGCCCTCCTTAGTCGCTTCAAGTAAGAGCCATGTATTCTCGCTCGATGAGTTGATAAGGCCATCAGAGCTTTGAAGAGTAGCTTTCGGTGACCACCGCATTTCCCAATGTAAACACATAACCGGATCATTGATTTTCATCACAACATCACTCTGATAATCAAGATCACAAGAGCTCGTGACTGCACCAAGATCACCTCCATAAATGAGACCAACATCACCTGTACCTCTCGTGTAATTGAATATCCTTTAATGACTTTCCAGTGTTCCTTTCCAGTTGAGCCATAAACCTGCCGACAACACCGATTGCTCGAGCAGATCGTGCCTAGTGCATACCATGGCATACATCGATCGCTAACCGCACTAGCATAGGGAACTTTGACATATACACCTTCTTCTTGGATCGTGAAGCATAAACAGACAAATGAACATTTGATGCCATAGGAGTATCTATTGGTTTTGGAGCAGACATCCCAAACTTGGCCACTATCTTCTGCACATAACCCTGCTGAGACAGGAACAACTTCTTTTGACTCCTATCTCTCCAGATCTCCATCCATAAAATTTTCTTGACTGCACCCAAATCCTTCATTTCAAATTCAGCACTGAGAAGATTCTTCAGATTTTGAACATCAGACTTCCTTGCTGCAGCTATCAGCATGTCATCCACATACAGAACAAGATAGATATATGATCCATCTTTCAGCAGACTGTAGTAAACACAACAGTCATATGGACTTCTGTTGTAACCCTGCTGAAGCATGAAACTGTCAAACCTTTTATACCACTGCCTTGGAGCTTGCTTCAAACCATACAATGATTTCTTCAACTTGCAAACATAATTTTCCTTGCCAGGAACTTGAAAACCCTCAGGCTGTGTCATGTATATCTCCTTATCCACCTCACCATGTAGAAAAGCAGTCTTCACATCTAATTGCTCAAGTTCCAGATCCTGTTGTGCCACCATTGCTAGTAACACTCTGATTGAAGTGTGTCTGACCACTGGTGAAAATATTTCATCAAAGTCAACCCCTTCCTTTTGACTGAATCCTTTTGCAACCAAACGTGCCTTATATCTGACCCCTTCTGCCTTAGTTATTCCTTCCTTTTTCTTGAAAATCCATATACAAGTCACAAATCCCTTGTCAGTAGGCTGTTTGACCAATTCCCAAGTCTGATTCTTCAACAATGACTCCATTTCATCTCCCATGGCAGCATGCCACCTGGGATGCTTCAGACATCCTTTGCTTCCTCTGTAAGTAGTAGGTTCAGCAACCTCTACTTCTTCAGCAACTTGGAGCGCATATCCAGCCAAATCATCATACCCATATCTTCTTGAAGGTATCCCAACATTAGATCTTCTAGGCCTGCTGGGAGCTAGACTCTGCTGATTAATGTTTGTATGACACCCTACTAAGGTCTCAGTAGGCTGGCTTGGATCAGATACTGGTTCATTATCCAGATCAGTATAGTGTTGATTTGGATCCACTGATTGTTGCATATCAGTAGACTCCACCTGAAACTCCACTGATCGATTCAAAGATCGTGCAGTTTGATTGGTAGACCTCCCCACTGATGAGTTTAACATAGAATTTTCATCAAACACAACATCCCTACTGAGGATTACTCTGGACTCTGCTGATGACCAAATTCTATATCCCTTCACTCCATCACCATACCCTACAAACACTCCCTTCTTAGCTCTTGGCTCCAACTTCCCTTCACTAACATGATATTAAGTCAGACTCCCAAAAACCCTTAGAATCGAGTAGTCGCAGGCTTGCTGACCACATCTCAAATGGTGTCTTGAGATTGATCCTGTGTATTGATTAAGTAGCAAGTCGTTTTTACAAATTTCTCGCCCAAAATCTCCTTGATAAACCAACTTGAGAAAGCATACATCTTGCCCTCTCCAAGTAGACTTTGATTCATCCTTTCGGCCATTTACACCATTCTCTTTGAGGTGTATTGTTATGGTGAATTTATACGATTTCTAACGCTATATTTTATGTTATTTTTCTCATATTTGTATGAATTTGTATAAGAAACGAGCGGTTAATGGATTTATTGAGCAAATGGTATTTTAAATAAGTTATTCGCAACATAGGATTAATTTGTGTGTTTTAAGTATGTTTTTATGATTATTCGAAAGTGATATTACATTTTATGTTATTTTTATGTGTCATAGAAGCACAAATTCGAGCTCAAGAGGTGATTCAAAGATGATCAAGTCGGATTTGATTGAAGAGGAAGAGATAATGATGATTTACATGGAATTAAAAGGAGATAAAGATAAAGAAATCGAAATTCAAACCATATTGGATGGCGTTCGTGTCCCCTCCAGTGGACGGGCGTCTGATGAAATTGAACGAGCGTCCGATATGGGAAGTTGATTCGTGATGTTTGACGCTGAAGCGGACGCCGCCTGGACGAGCGCTTGGTCATGACTCGCCCGATTTGAAGTTCATGTGAAGAATGGACGGGCGCCCCAAGAACAGACGGGCGTCCGGTGGCCGACTTAGCGTAACCGACTTTGAAATCTATATATAGTCGGTCGTTTTCTCCACAAAAGATGATCATACTCACATTATTCAAAACCCTAAACCTAGGGGCGGCTTTAGGCTGCGTTTTCATCTTTTATTCCTATTTTTATGCTCTTAGTTTGGATTAAACACTAGTTACTTTTTATGCAATCAAGCTTTCGCAAATTTGAGTTGCCGAGGATGTTCAGAGGCTAAAAGCTTCATCAAACGAGTATTGTGAAGCCGCCCAACAATTGTTGATTTCGCTTTCTTCGATTATACTGTGAGTTTTTAATAAAGGTTGTTTCTTATTCATGCTTATTCATGTTTAATTTGCTCTTATATCGGAAGATATGCATGTGTTGATTGTTTATTGTTGATGGAAGTCTTAATAAACCCTAGATCACCATGAATAAGAATAGTAATTCGAATTTATCATAACGGAAGTTAATAGGTCCGACATTAGATTATAAACACAAAGTTTGCACCTTTGGTTATTAAACGCGTTAATCTTACATCGGAAGATAATAGATTGATAGATGAACTTTCTAAGGAATTAGGGTTCATGTTTAGGTGAGGTGAATCACAACTCGAATAAAACCGCAATATAATCGAGATAGGGAATCAATGCTTGTTGGATAGGTGGATCAATCCTCGCTTGCTCGTTATAAATTTGATTTAAATCCTTAAAAGCTTGAATTTGTCTAGTTAGTTTACTTTTATCCGCATCTTAGATTAGTTAGTTTAAATTGGTTCGCAACTCGTATCTTTCCCGGCTTTAGATCATCTCTTCACGCCCGCTTTTACGCTTTAGTTAAGTTTTGCTTTCGTGATTTCGCTTAGTTTTATCCGCTATTCAAATTTTAGTAATCGTGACATAGGTTAGTTAGATAAAACTAGAAATCACAATCGCTTAGTTCCCCGTAAGATCGACCCGGCATTAGCCGCCATTACTACGATCCTTATACTTGAGGTTAACCGGATTATTACTTGTTTATTTTGTATTGATAAAATCCGGGACAAGTTTTTGGCGCCGTTGCCGGGAACCGGACGGTTGTCTAGTTTTTGTTTTCGCTTTTTATATTTTTTCCGCTTGTTTTTGTTTCGCTTTCCCGCTTTTATTCCGCTTTTAAATTCTCGCTTTTAGTTGATAATTGTTTTAGGTAGTTGTTAAGTAGATAATTAGGGTTTAAAACTCTCCTTAGTATTTTTCTTGAAGTTAGATCTTCGCCTTTTTGTTTTTCCGACGTTCTTTCTTCCCTTCTTTTATTCTCTCGCAAATTCCTCGCTTTTGTTCTAAGTTTTCCCGTGAGCAAACGGGTGTCTGGTTATTGGACGCCCGTCGCGGGAAATTATCAATTTGCTCGGTTCATCCGCTTAGACGAGCGCCCATAAGCTTTGGACGCCCGCTCAGCGTTTCGTCTCGCCGACGAGCGTTTAAATTACTAAACGCCCGTCCGATCTCATTTCATCCGACGCCCGTCCAATCTTTTTGACGTCCGTCGGTATTGTTTTCTTAACACTTTTGTTTCCTTTTCTTCTTTCCCATTCCTCTCTTTAGCTTTTAATTTTTAGTTTAGGCTTTTACTTTCTTAGTTTTAGGTTTTGTTCCACTTGTTTTTGGTCCGGTTTATGCAAACTCGAGTCAAAAGGACCGTTAATATACACTTCGATTTCGAAGCGAACCATAGTCCGCCAAACAGCGGAATTTCCGCTCTCGCGGTTCGCGCACATGAGCCGAGCGAGATCTTGAAGAACAACTAGCAAGAGAAATCACCGATTTTGTGATAATGGCCGCGATAATAGACGACGACATTGGCGACTCACGCCATGCCAGCGGTCAAGGTCAACCCGGCTATTGTTATTCCAAACCACATCGCACAAACCTTTGAGTGAAGCCAGGACTTATCCGGATGATGCAAAGACGCATCAATTTTTCACGGCTACCAATCAGAGAATCCGCATACCCACTTACACACATTCTTAGAGATATGCGGCACTACACGCATCCAAGGAGTAAGTGAGGATGCTATCAAACTTAAACTATTTCCATTTTCGTTGAAAGGGGAGGCCAAAGAGTGGTACACCTCTCTCCCATCTGAATCTATCACCACCTCGGCAGAACTTGAAAAGGAGTTCTTGAGTCAATATTTTCCACCTTCAAAGACAAATTTCTGCTTAAATGACATTTTCACATTTTATCGAGAGAGAATGAATCTTTCTTCGAGTGTTGGAAGAGATTCAAGTCCTTCTTAGAAAATGCCCTCACCATGGCTTGCCACCGAAAGGCAAGTCAATACATTCTTCAAATGGATTGACCGAGCTTACAAAAGGCATGGTCAATAGCTCTTCTGGCGGGGCATTTCTGAAGAAAACGCCTGATGAGGGATGGGCATTGTTTGAGGACATTGCAAAATATAACTATGCCCCCTCTTATCAAGCAATTCAAGCACCTCCTCCTCCCAAGGTTGAGGAAGTCAATTTACAAAGTTTGATTGCCATGCCGCAAAGCCAGATGGCCCCACCTCAAGTTTCCAATCCTATAAATCAAACTTCCTTCTTTTCCACGTAACCTCCTCGTTCTCAGATGCATAAAATTGTCGCCGACCGCCATATGAATGGCCAATGTCAATTTAATCCCCTCGCACCTTATCAAGTAAATGCCGTTCATGACTATGGACAAGATAATCAAGTCACATGTCAAAATTGTGACGAGGTGGGGCACACTTCTAAATTCCGCCCCTATGAACGGATGTAACGCGGAAGTGAATGCATTCTATGGCCGTAACAATCAAAGTTCAATCGGGCTTCGTGCCAGGGCAATTTTCAAAACCAAGGGTTTAATCCATCTTCAAATTTCAATCCCAACTCGAATTTTAATTCAATCGTAATTTCAACGTAAAACCCTGGGTTTAATCGAATCAAAACTCGAATTTTTCCAATCCTACGCAAAATTCAATCGTAATTGGCCTTCCAATTCAAATTCTCAATTTCAAAGTCGGCCCACCAAATTTATGCTCCAAATCTCCAAACTCTCAAGGCCCCTCCCAACCTACAAATCTTGAGGCTAAGTTGGAAGAGCAAAGTAGATCGATGAAGAATCTTGAGAGACAAATTGGGCAATCGGCCGAGCAGCTTGGCTTTAGACCCCTCAGTGGCACCGCCCGCCACCGAGAAGAATCCAAAGGGTGGTCAAGTTGCTCAGCCGATTTGAACAAAGGCCCATGCACGGACCTCGTGCCATCAATTCAATACGGTAAGGAGGAGGAGGGCAATGAATCTAAGGAGCGGTACACAAGTTAGTGGTCCTTCCCATCCGAAACCACTAGCCCCTCCCGCCATTGATAAGGCAGAGGGAAGCCGAGCACCTACACTCCCTCAATCGCAAGAGAAAACTCAGTGGATGATCCTCGAGAGGTGAAGAATTTGGTGATCCTCAAGTGGCTGATCCTTTGAGGACTGAAAAGCAAGCGAAAGTCGAGGCCGATCCCGACTACTAAGAAATCAAAAACTGCTCGTTGGAAGGATCCGGAAGACAGAGTTGTCAAGGCATCCTCGAAAAGGTTTTCTCCGAGGATGACCTTAAGAAACTTCCATTTCCACCGAGAAAGAACAACATTCCTTTGATTGAGGATAAGAAGTATGAAAAGGTACTAAACCTTTTGAAAAATACTCAGTGAATCTTCCATTATCGGATGTCTTAGTCGAGATGCCTAAGTATACAAAATTTATCAAGGATGTTGTGTCTTTGAAGAAGAAATTAGCAGCATGGAAAGGCGATTGGTGTGAGATTGTTCCATGATTAATTATGAAAACTTACCAATTAAAAGAGGTGACTCGCAAATTGTACTTACAGATTAATGGGAGGTCTAGTCTTCCCAAATTCTTTGTGTGATCTAGGTGCCTCTATAAGCCTTATGCCAATGTCTCAGATGCAAAAACTCGGTTTACAAAGTCTTCTAGAACCCACTACTATGAGTTTACAACCATGGATAGATCCTCTAAGAAAGCTTCAGAATCCTAAAAGACATTTTGGTTCAGATTGATCGATTTACCTTTCCAGCTTGATTGGTATGTTTTAGATATAGAGAAAGACTAAAACGCTCCGCTGATTCTAGGAAGACCTTTCTTATCTATAAACAGAGCCCTCATCGATCGCGATGGTGGGCAAGTGACTATCCGAGTTGGTGATCAAGAGGTGAGTTACAATGTCTTAAAGTCCATTCAAGTACCCTCCGCCCTCCAACCGGTTTATCCATTGATTATATGATGGATGATTTCACCGACTATATGGATAAGCAAGTCATGGTCGTAGAAGGTAATATGAGCGATTAGTTGATAATTTGAATACTCATGGTAGGTGAATCTGGATCAACTAGCGGCCTGATTTTGTGGAAGAGTCGTTGGAAGGAGAAGCTTTGGCGTGGGACTACGAGTAAACTCAATGATATTGAGTTGAAAAGTGGAGATCTAAAGTCTAGTTTTAAGCCCCTCTGGATTTGGTGTTGAAGCCGCTACCTAAACATCTTAAGTATGTGTTCTTAAGAGAAGGCGACAAGCTTCCTTTAATCATATCCGCCAAGCTTTCCGCATGCAGGAAATGAAACCGATCAACGCCTTGAAGAAGAATGAAAAAGCTTTTGGTTGGCAAGTAGGAGATATCGTGAATATCTCCCGACATCCGCATGCACAAGATCAAGACGAATGAGGGCGCCAAGTGTGTCGACAAAATTCAAATAAGGCTCAACCTCATATGCAAGAAGTCGTTAAAAAGAAATCATTAAACTTCTAGATATGGGTATCATATACGCCATTGTCGATAGTGAGTGGGTGTCCCCGACTCAAGTAGTTCCCAAAAAAGGTGGAATTACAATTGAGAAGAATGAGAAGTGGAGAGGAAATTGCATTGAGGCTTGTTATAGTTACAGAGTCTCAGATCGATTATCGAAAGCTCAATGAGGTAACCATGAAAGATCACTTTCCCTTCCATTCATTGACCAGATGCTCGAGCGCCTGGGGGCACGATTCTATCTGCTTCCTAGATGGATATTCAGGATATTTCCAGATACCCATTGATCCAAATTGACCAAGAAAAGACCACCTTCACCGCTTACGGTACATTCGCCACTGCACGAATGCCGCTCGGTCTCTCGCAATGCCCCACCTACATTTCAATGATGTATGCTAGCCATCTTTGACGGGCTTGTAGAAAAGTGTATGGAGATTTTTATGGACGATTTTTCGTTTTGGTGGTCATCTTTTGATGATTGCCTTGACAATCTTGATCAGTGTTATCTAGATGTGTGGAAAAGAACCTAGTACTTAATTGGGAAAAATGCCATTTCATGGTAGATGAAGGAATAGTTCTTGGCCACAAGATCTCCGCCAAAGGTATGAAGTTGACAGGCAAAAGTAGAAGCTATCGAGAAGATGAACTATCCTAAAAATGTGCGCTAAGTGAGAGGCTTTCTTGGACACGCCGGCTTCTACTGTATGTTCATTCAAGATTTCTCCAAGATAGCCAAGCCCTCGCCCACTTTACTAAAGGAAGACGTTGAGTTTAATTTTGATGAGAGCCGCAAGCAAGCGCTTGAGGAGCTTAAGGATCGCTTAATATCCGCTCCGATTCTTATATCGCTCGACCGAACCTACCATTTGAGCTTATGTGCGACGATCAAACTATGTCGTTGGTGCCGTTTCTAGGGCAAAAGATCAAGCGGAAAGTTCCAAACTATCTATTACGTTAAGTCACACATTGAACCCCTCTCAAGTTAACTATACTACTACCATGAAAAGGAACTACTAGCCGTAGTCTTTGCTATGGACAAGTTTCAGAGTTACTTGTTAGGAGCTCAAGTGATCGTGGTGGACTCGATCACGCCGCTTATGCTATATCGATGACTAAGAAAGAGGCTAAACCGCGCTACTACGTTGGATATTGACCTACAAGAGTTTGACGCTCAAATTAAGGACAAAAGGGCGTTGAGAATGTAGTGGCGGATCACGCCTCTAGAATGTTAAGTGAGGAAAAGGATGAACCAGATGATATAGATCTTTACTTTTCTCTCAGAGAACATCATGTTGATCGATGGCCGCTCCCCCGATGTTCCATGGTATTCTTCCATTGTAAACTACCTTCATGGCCGTTATCTCGATCCGTAGATGTCTTATCAGAGAAGAAAAAGTTCTTCTCGGATTTAAAATATTTCGCTTGGGATGAACCTTATCTTTTCAAGATCTCAGAAAGATGGTTTGCTTAGAGATGTATTCCGTAACCGAGCAACGTGTGCATCATTGAGCAAAGGCCACAAGTGGACCCACTGTGAGGTCACTTTGGTCCTTGGAAAACCGCTGCTAAGATATTTCAATCCGGTTTCTATTGGCCTACGATTTTTAAAGATACGGAAGCTTTCAGAAGCTTGTGATAGGTGCCAAAGAACCGTACTCGACAAGGCGCTTTGACATGCCTTTAAAACCCATCCTCGAATGCGAAGTCTTTGATGTATGGGGTATCGATTTTATGGGACCATTCCCATCATCTTGCGGTAATAAATACATCTTAGTCTCATGTGGACTACGTGTCCAAATGGGTGGAGGCCCAAGCCACTCCTCACAATGATCATAAGACGGTGATGAAATTTTTAAAGAAGAATATCTTCGTGAGGTTTGGATGTCCACGCCTTGATCTGATGAAGGGACGATTTCGCAAACCGAACCCTCAGAGAAAGTACTTGAGAAGTATGGTGTTCGCCATAAAATTGGCACACCATATCATCCGATGACTAGTGGTCAAAGTTGAAAGGAGCAACCAGAGCATTAAGAAGATCCTGGAGAAGATCATAATAAATCATAGGAAAGACTCGAGTCTAAAGTTGGATGATGTAATCGTGGGCATATCGAATCGCCTATAAGACCCTATGGGTACATCACCATATCAAATGGTCTACGGAAACCATGTCATCTCGCTCGTCGAAAGTTAGAGCATGAGCTTATTGGGCTACAAAGTTTTCGAACTTTGATTCCCAATCTTGTGGGAAACATCGACTACAAAGCTAGCTATACATGAGCCGGACGATTCGCACTCCAGTGCCTATGAAAGTGCCAGGATTAGTAAAGATAAGATGAAGCTACTCCACGATGCTAAGATTAAGAAAAGAGAATTTCATGTCGGCGAACAAGTTCTTCTATATAATTCCAGGTTACATCTGCTTCTGGAAAGTTAAGGACACGTTGGTCCGCCCTTCGAGATTCTCCAAATCATTCCGGGAGGCGTTCTAGAACTTCGTGGTTATAGTGCAGTGAACCGCTTCGAGTCAACGGTCAAAGGTGCAAACACTATATTGGTGAACCCAAAGAGACATCTTTGATTGTTAAATTTCTCGATATTCTCGGATGTGGTGTTCCGCGAGTCAAAGACTTTAGCGAGTTATCACCCGACTTGTTCTCCGAGGATGACGGAAGTGACCCTTCAAGAAGTTCTAGCAGTAGAAAATGATATGGAAGAGTTTGAAAGGGAGCGCCGCTTGAAGCGCCATCGAGGGCTCAGAGGATGAGGAGGTCACCCATGGGGAAGTTCAAGCCGCATGTGGAAAGCTATTAAAGATTTCACCCCATGTGTGAGATGCTATTTCGCAGCCACACCATCGATCGAGCTTACACGTAGTAGTGGTCGGCGAAAAGTCAAATGGCCCGATCCAGCCGAGTTTTAAATGGTGTCGAGCTAACGACATTAACCAAAAAAAGCGCCACTGGGGGCAACCTAGATATCGTTTTTTTTTAGTTGTTTTTGTTTTATGCTTTGATAGTGTTAGTATTTAAGTTTAGTTTATTTAGTTTTAGCCCTATTAAGTTTTTTTTTTTTTTATCTCACGCTTAGTTGTGCTTTCTAGATATGGATTTCGGTGTTCAAACCTGAGGAGTTACCTTCCTTAGAGGATTCCACTCATTATCGTAGATGACGGACCGGGAGGAACCATCGCTTTGCACGTAGATTTTGACATTAGTACCGCGCCAAGACGGTCACCTATGTTCTCATTGTTCCCCGTTGTTCGGGAGGTGGAGACTTTACTACCGAGGAGTTACAGCAGCTCTAGACGCCCTTACACCATCCTCAATGATCCGATGTCGACCGATTTAGCGCTAGTGCCGCAAGTCGAGCACTTTCGAGGTGTTGATGTACCGGTGAGGACTCGGGGGTTTACAAGATGAGTATGACTTCCTCCGGCGATTGACATGCTCCGCCGCCTCATTCGAGTGATCGATTGGTCGGACATTTATGATGATTAGCGTTTTAGGATGTTTCGTCGAGCAAACGACGTAAAACAAAAGCGCGCGAGAGGGAGGCAACCCAACGCTTTCCATCTGCTTTTATTTATTTTCTAGTAATTTTATGTACTTCATTTGATTTTTATTTGTATTTTTGAAGTTTTATATAAGTTTAATAAGAAAGGCAATTTTGAATTTGATTTGTATGGAAATTTTATAATTTTTGCACTTATATCGCTTGGACGCCCGCCCGTAACTCGACGCCCGTCCGCTTTGACCAATTTTAGGACGAAGGCCCACTAAGCCTCGACGCCCGCCCCGCTTTATTCCTCCAACTCAGATGTGATTTAAACTCTTGACGAAGCGTTTAATAAATCGAACGCCCGCCCAGCTTCATCCGTTTATCCAAAGGACGCCTGTCCACCGAGTTGGACGAAGGCCCAACCTCTCGTCTTTATATACCCTTCTTCGAGTGAACCTTCACTTTTCAGAATTTTTAAAAGGAAACACGTTTTCTCCTCCTTTTGCCCTAAAATCGCCAATTTAAACCGCTTTGAGCGATTCAAAGTGCTACAGCCGCCTTGATACCCTCTCTTTGATTTTCATAACCAAATCCCCAAAACACGATATTTTTGGAGAATCGACCCATTGCAATCCGACTTTTTGGAAGAAAATTTGATTTTGGAGGTCATTTTTGTGTTGTTTGTACTCGCTTTCACCTCGATCAACATCTACTCACCCTACTCGGTAAGTTAGTAACAACTTTTCTAGATTTCATTTACGCTTTTGTGAGTTCGATCTTTGGGTCGGCTCGTTTTCTTGAATGTTACCTTAATTTTTTTTTTTTTTTTTCCGGTTTTGGTGTTTTTTTTCGCTCTGCTTTTGGTGATGTGGTGTTGTGATGGGTGATGGATGGATTGTTTGGTGATGGTTATGGTGGTGGTTGTGGTTTGGTTGTTTTGAAATCCCGCTTTGGATGTTAAACGGGTATCTTTTGTGCACATTCGGATTGTTTGGTTTAGACTAGCGTGGAAATGGTTCATAAGAAGGCAGTCGTGAAGAGGCATGGTAAGGAAGTGGCCCGGAGAGGGGAAAAAGCGAAAGAGATTGACCCCGCCTTAGTTGATCCTAACCGGGTGTGAGTATTCGTGAGCAACCCTCAGAGCCACCCAAACTAGGCGACCTTAAGAGATGAGCCAACCTCGGAGTCCGAGACGGATGATGATGTGCCTTTGGCACGGATGCCAGAGAGTTCGTAAAGGTGGAGGTTCGCCTAGGGTCGAGGAAACCGCCGATGCTACCCGGGAAGAGGAACCAGCTTGTACCCAGGCAGCCCCTCCTAGAAAGAAATCTAAAACCGCTGCCCGATGCCATTGCCTCGTCGATTCGTGAACCCTAGAGCCCATGAAGTTTATACTAAACATTACTTTTCGAGAAACATGTTGGTTGAGAGGGCTATTTTGGAGGCGAAGGTCGATCCGGGTTCGTTGTTGCTTAAGGATAGGAAATGGGAAGCCTTGATGACAATCCCGACTACCCCGGTGAATAGCTCCTAGTTCGGGAATTTTATGCAAACTGCTCGAAACCGACTTGGGACAAAGGTAGTCGTGGTTCGAGGGGTAGAAGTTCCCTTTACACCGGAGGTGATTAATCGTAAATACAACTTAGCGGCTTTCGAGGGTCGGGATTATAAGGAGGAGATTGTGCATGCATGAGTTTGGGGACAGATCCTTTGGAGGAGTTGAGATTGAGAGTTTGCCCGGATGTGGCCTCGGACGTTGAGACCGGGAGGAGACCGGAAGGAGTTGGTTACCACGACCTGGACGGAGGATTGGAAGGTCCAAAGGTCGATTCATTCAGAGTCGGTTGTTGCCTAAGAACAACTTGACACATTTTCATATATAGTGACTGGGCATGTTGTATGCGTTGACATTTGGCTTGAATGTGGATGTGGGGATGGCATTGTATGACGAGATCTCGATCAATCGTAAGGTTTATACACGGAGCTTGATCGTCCCTCATTTGATCCACGCTTTGTGCCTCGATGCCGGTGTGCTCGAAGTTTGGGGCGGATCATAAGCCGAAGAACCCGAGGCCTTTACAGCGGAAAAGAGTAAGCCTCGGGACATTCTCGAGCCGGAGGCACCTCCGAGCCTGGTTCATCGGCAACGCCCGTGCATCCTCCTTCCTCCTTTATCTCCCGCCGCCGATGCGGTTAAGCATGGCAAATAGTTTCCGGAATGGCTCGGTGATATTCGGGATGCACAGTAACAACATTTTGACGATCCTACAAAGTGTATATGTGAAGGCCGGCAACCGCGAGGATGACAGGATTTTCAATCCGAGCCCGCTGATTATCTCTTTGTCGATGAGATTGAGCAGGTCATTGCGGATGTTCTACACGACTCGAGTCATCTTTCGATGATGAGCAGCTCGACTCGGCACTGGCTACGGCACCACCTTCTCGACCTCCTCCGATCCTCCAAATTGATGATTCATGCGGCACCGAGCCAACCTTGATCTTATTTGTCTATTTTCACGTTGGTTGTTTTGTATTGACATTTTTACTTATAAGGTTCGTTGTAATTTTGATATTGTTACTATTTATTTTCGATGGATCATGTAAGCCATAGGCGCGCTGCACTTTCATTTCAACGTGTTTCAACTTTTCTCGATGTATTGCGTGCTCTCACTTTGCTTTATCTTGATTTTTGATATATCTTTTCATGTTGGTATGACTCCCGCTTTCCCGAGATGGTTCCATGTTTGTCTAAGACGTGGTGTATCTACATTGTCCTGGTTACGCATTCTTGATATCATTATGAAGGCTCCGGCCCGACCAACGATTCGAGTTTCGATTTAAATCACCTAAGTCTTTTCCTTTTCTTTCGTTTTGCACAACATGAGGACATGTTGCTTTTAAGTGTGGGGAGGGAATGTTTCGATATGTATCTACACATTTGCTTAATTCGTAATGTTTCTATGCAAATGAGCTAAAATTTTTGAAATTTTCCGACAATCGTTGTTTTTGTTTTGTCCCCGAGTAAGCGATTCGATTAAATGTATCATATATTTGGTAAGTTAGATGTTTCACCGACACTATTTTTCACGAGCCATAGTGAATGATGAGCTAATTTATAAAGTTATACCCCTTTTGGATTAGTGGTTTTTGATTTTCTCGTTAGTCATGTGCTTAGTGCTACGTATATATCGTGAGATTTATGATAGTTTGTATTTAGATCCAAAGTATGAGATAATCGTGAATATCTAGAAGTTTGAATGTGATAAGTACACGTAACTATTGTCCAATTGAAGAAGTTGAATTAAATGAATTAATTGTGTGTGTCTAAAGCTAGTCGATGATTTGAGTGAGGTAGGTATACCACGATGTCCTATACCACTATGATGACTAAAAGCTCACGACAATGTAAGAAGTCGCTTTATGATTGGAGTAAGGTAGGTATTATCTCGAAATGTCCTATTCTCGCTATGACAGGCAAGAGCTCATTCGATGTGTGTTTTAAGTGAAAAGTTAAATCAACTCGATAAAGTGTTATGAAATGTATATAAGACTAAGTTATCGCTCTATCTTATCCCCCAAGAGAAATCGATGTATATGTTGTAGGGATTATCCTCGAGTATTTCGTAAAGGCCCTAGATATATTCGATCATTCTTTTCGGGATATGTCACGCTTGTAGGGTGCATCTTATGAGTGTCCTTCATTACTAGTCTACAAGGGGGGGGTATTAGCTAGTTTTGCTTTGAGTTTCTCGAGTTTGATATAGTGGAAGTTTATTATGGCTATGCACACGCACAAGGGTGAACTTCGATTTATTAGATATGTGTTATGCACGTTTAGATGCCTGTTCTTCTCTCGAGCCTAACTTTTGTTTTGTTTTGCTCGGGACGAGCAAAAGCTTAAGTGTGGGGGAGTTGTTAAGGGTGAATTTATACGATTTCTAACGCTATATTTTATGTTATTTTCTCTCATATTTGTATGAATTTGTATAAGAAACGAGCGGTTAATGGATTTATTGAGCAAATGGTATTTTAAATAAGTTATTCGCAACATAGGATTAATTTGTGTGTTTTAAGTATGTTTTTATGATTATTCGAGCGATATTACATTTTGCGTTATTTTTATGTGTCATGTAAGCACAAATTCGAGCTCAAGAGGTGTTTCAAAGATGATCAAGTCGGATTTGATTGAAGAGGAAGAGATAATGATGATTTACATCGAATTAAAAGGAGATAAAGATAAAGAAATCGAAATTCAACCATATTGGGTGGCGTCGTGTCCCGCCCGGTGGACGGGCGTCGATGAAATTGAACGAAAGCGCCCGTGATATGGGAAGTTGATTCGTGATGTTTGACGCTGAAGTGGGACGCCGCCTGACGAGCGGCGTTTGGTCATGACTCGCCCGATTTGAAGTTCATGTGAAGAATGGACGGGCGCCCCAAGAACTGCACGGGCGTCCGGTGGCCGACTTTAGCAGAACCGACTTTGAAATCTATATATAGTCGGCTGTTTTCTCCACAAAAGATGATCATACTCACATTATTCAAAACCCTAAACCTAGGGGCGGCTTTAGGCTGCGTTTTTCATCTTTTTATTCCTATTTCTATGCTCTTAGTTTGGATTAAACACTAGTTACTTTTTATGCACTGTTTCTGCAAATTTGAGTTGCTGAGGATGTTCAGAGGCTAAAAGCTTCATCAAACGAGTATTGTGAAGCCGTCCAACAATTGTTGATTTCGTTTTCTTCGATTATACTGTGAGTTTTTAATAAAGGTTGTTTCTTATTCATGCTTATTCATGTTTAATTTGCTCTTATATCGGAAGATATGCATGTGTTGATTGTTTATTGTTGATGGAAGTCTTAATAAACCCTAGATCACCATGAATAAGAATAGTAATTCGAATTTATCATAACGGAAGTTAATAGGTCTGACATTAGATTATAAACACAAAGTTTGCACCTTTGGTTATTAAACGCGTTAATCTTACATCGGAAGATAATAGATTGATAGATGAACTTTCTAAGGAATTAGGGTTCATGTTTAGGTGAGGTGAATCACAACTGAATAAAATCGCAATATAATCGAGATAGGGAATCAATGCTTGTTGGATAGGTGGATCAATCCTCGCTTGCTCGTTATAAATTTGATTTAAATCCTTAAAAGCTTGAATTTGTCTAGTTAGTTTACTTTTATCTCGCATCTTAGATTAGTTAGTTTAAATTGGTTCGCGAGCCCGTATCTTTCCCGGCTTTAGATCATCTCTTCGCCCAGCTTTACGCTTTAGTTAAGTTTTGCTTTCGTGATTTCGTTTAGTTTTATCCGCTATTCAAATTTTAGTAATCGTGACATAGGTTAGTTAGATAAAACTAGAAATCACAATCGCTTAGTTCCCCGTAAGATCGACCCGGCATTAACCGCTATTACTACGATCCTTATACTTGAGGTTAACCGGTTTATTACTTGTTGTTTTGTATTGATAAAATCCGGGACATGTATTCCTTACAGTATGATGTCTGGCAATACCCTCAGCTGCACAAAATGAATCAAAATCCATCCAGTAATTTGAGACCATTATCCATATTTAAGCTTCTTGATTTTCTTGCCTAACTGATTCTCCACTAGGGCCATCCACTGCTTGAAGTTAATGAATGCATCACTTTTGTTCTTCATCATCACCACCCAAGTCATCCTTGAATAGTCATCTATGAATGACACAAAATATCTGTGACCACCCAATGACTCAAATTTTTGTTAGGTGTGATGCCCGAAAGACAATTTTGTAATTGTTTTATTTAATAAATGAAATGATATTATTATTCATATTTATTATTCTCATATTCACCGATGTGACAATAGTATTTACACTACAGAATACCCTAAAGTATATCGTTTATGTAATCACTTAACTCAGTATATGGGATATACACGGGAGGATTGAGTTAGTGAAGATGTATTTAAAATACAATTAGCCCAGTGAAGTTAATCGAGAGTATCGGGTCTATCCTTTAACGTGCTATTAATGCGCCTAACACAATAGGTGTGATTGTCTTATCCGGACTTTCGGTTAAGAGAACCTAGTGGGGCATTTATATATGATAGATATATCATATGAAATTTGGACCGATTTGATTAGAGTTCACGATATAATTCCGTAATCGAGAAGTCTTATCGAATCAATCGATGATCATATTTATGGATATATCTTAATCTGTGGTGATCACAACCAATCGCTTGAATCAAGTATGAGGTTTGACTTGACGGTTAAGGATTACACCGAGTCGTGATCCGAATTACCCCATCTTGGCATTGTAATGGATTGAGTGAGTAGTACGTGTTATCACAGATCGGAATCCATTCCTTCCATTTATGGAAGTAGATAGAACGCCTCCCATATTTGTTAATCCTAGAAACCGATGGATCGCGCGAGTTCATATTACACCGATTAGCTACCAAAGTGAGTTGTATGAATTAATTGATCACTAAGGGTTAATGGTAAATAAGGATAAGAGGTTCTAAAAGGGTTAACGGTAACTTCCCGATTTAGAATGAATATCTATGGAGGATTAATCCATATGTAATGATTATATCAATGGACGCTTATTATCATTCTCGTGAGAAGATAAATATAATCTTATAATCGGAGGAGTGCAGTCACGGGATTATGGTGGCATATTCCTGTGATTGATTTATCGAATATAATTATTCTGTTCGTGAGATAATTATTTATTTGATTTATTGGAGCCGCTGATTATTAGTCCATGGTCCCCGACGTGCCTACAATATAGCATAGCTATTCTCGGACGTCGAATCCTAATAATATTAATTTAGTTCTTATTAGAATTTAATTAAAACGATATGTGAATTAATTGTTTAGTGAACTATTAAATTAGTTGGGCTAAATAATTAAATATGTGAAAAAAGGCATTTTTCATAATCTTGGCCCAATTTAGTGTGTTAGTCGAAATTATTGTGACTAGGTCACAAGCAATAATTTTCGCCCCAAGCATGTATTAGGAAACAAGAAATTAGTTTTCTTGAAAATTAATAAGACATGTGCACAAAATATTTATTACATAAATATTTATGGTAAGAAATAAAGATAAATATTATTCTAGATTTGTTCTAGAATATTATGGGATTATCTTTTATTTATTGGATTTATTTATTTGCAAAATAAAATCCTTGGAGGACTAGGATTACTCTCCTATATAAAGAGAGTTCTCCCAAGCCTAAAACACCAAGCATAATTTCGACTTCACCTCTTAGAGAGGAGAAGAAAATTTCGGCCAAGGGGTTGAGGGAAAATCTTGGAGGTTTTTCCGGGTAGCATATTGGGAGGATTTGAGACGAGAATTTCCTTTCACCGGGAGTTGCTTGGATCACACGTTCGGAAGATCGTGGTGCTCTTCACACAATCTTTTAATCTTTCTATTGCGGCTCTTCTACTTGGATTTTGAGATCCAAGAGGTATGTTCTACAACCCCCTTGTAGAGTAGATCTAGTTATTTTATTATGTGTAATTTATAGATCTAGATCCTTAAATTGCTTCCGTTGCGGATGGTATTACTAACACTTTTGATGGACCCCAGCAATCTAAATGGCTATAATCAAGTGATGCCTTTGTGTTGTGCAACCCTGTTGAGAACTTACTTCTATGCAATTTCCCAAACACACAATGTTCACAAAAGTCCAGATTCTTAACCTTATATCCCCCAAGAAAACCTGCTGAAGAAAGAACCTGCATACCCCTTTCACCCATGTGACCAAGTCTCATGTGCCACATTTAGTCTGCCGAGGCGGTGAATCTGTTGAGGATGCAACAAAGAAATGTGTGGAATCTGATGAGATCCTTGTAATATATACAAGGTTCCCTCTTGATGCCTTTTAGACTACAATCGAATATTTGAAGACATTCATTGGCCCACCTTCACCCTTGAAATTGAACCCCTTGTCATCCGGTAGACTAAGAGATACCAAATTCTTGGTCATCTGTGGAACATGTCTTACATCTTTCAAGTCTGAATTTACCATCCTCTCGCCCTTAACTTTATGAGCCAATTCCCACAACTTTGCAAACCTTGTTGTTGGCCATATATATTTGACCACCATCCATCTCGCTTCATAAGTAGAAAACCACTCCTGCTTGGACAAATATGGTAGGATGCTCCAGAATCAAGTATCCACACATCATTATCTTGTGTAGAGTCCCCTGCAACTAGAACCGGATCCTCATCGATTGCTCAAGAGCTAAGGCCACTGTGCTGTAACTGCCTTCTCATTGCTTTCTTCTTCCTTGGACAATTGGACTTCCAATGTCCCTGCTCCTTACAATAATTACAGACATTAGTAGACTTAGGACCTTTGGACCCTGATTTCTTTTTCTTCTTCTGTCCATATCCTTTTCCACTATTGTTGCTACCTACTAGCCTAGCAGCCTGACTGTCTGTCCCAACAGCCTTGTGTCTAAGCTCCTGGCATGTAAGGCATACCTCACATCCTCCAAAGCTATCAGATCCTTTCCAACTATGAAAGATCGCACAAAGTTTTCATATGATGCCGTAATGACACCAACAAGATTATGGGCTGCATCTTCATCCTCAATTTTAACATCAATATTCCTTAAATCAAGTAATATTGTGTTCACCGGTCCAGATGTTCCTCGGTGGACTCCTTCATGCATCTTCAAACCGAACAACCTCTGTTTCAACAACAACTTGTTGGTCGCTGACTTGGTCATATACATGCTTTCTAGCTTCTTCCACAACTTGGTCATGTGTCTTCCTCAAAGAACCTCGAAGTGATAACATCATCAGATAAGCACAACATGATGGTTGAATGTGCTTTCTCTTCCAGACTAGCATAATCTGCTGCATCTGTATTTGGTTTGTCAGATAAAGGACTCCACAAACCCTTTTGTTTCAATAGTGCATGCATCTTGATTTGCCACAGACCAAAACTGTTCCTTCCTGTAAATTTATCGATTTTCACGTTTACTGCTGACATCTTTCCTTGCTAAAGATCACAACTTTATCACAGATTTTAGCACCTTGCTGAAGGTCTTGGTGAAGATGAAGTTGATCGTATAGATTGTTTTCTCCAGAACCTGGCTCTGATACCACTTGTTATGAAACTGATGGAGATAACTTCAGATGCAAGAAATAGAAACAGATGCAATCAAACGTAAATAATCAAAGGAGATAACAGAAAACAAGAAGAACACAAATTTAACGTGGAAAACCCCTCTCAAAGTGAGAGAGATAAAAAACCACGGGCAGAAAAGAGATATTTATTATTATGCACTGAGTTTCAGATTTCACACATAAAGACAATGTAACAACAACTGTATTTATAGGCACAAATCACTAAACCCTAGCCGCAAGGAATCTTTGTCTGATCTACCCTTACACGTGTCCTCCTTTTAGTGACACTGTATAGCTGTCACATAACAAAATTAGCAGATGTGGGACCTCGTCAGATTCCAAGACTCACAGACTTCACACCTGCCGATGTAAGCTCATGAGACTCCACCCTACCGATGTGAAGCTCAAGAGACTCCACCCTACTGATGCACATAATTGAATACACTTCTCAGCTGTCCATCACACAGCCGAGTCTTCAGATTGGTTCCACCAAAATGTAGAGTTTAAGTCACTTTACTGACATCATCTGTTTCAAGCACTTTTTCATTTCGGGATTTTCAAGAAAAGTAGAATTTTAGGGTTTCTTGTTGATCAAATAGGTTTTTGGGGTTGAGGATCAACAGTTGTTGTGGTTTCTTGGCATTTTGTTTACGGTTTTGCTGGAAATTAAGGTAAGAGGCTCTTCCTAATGAGTAATTATAGTTTTATAATGATAGGTTGAGTTTTGGTAAGTTTTGGTGTTGTTTGGTGATAGAATTCAAGCTAAGTTGTAATTAATGAGATGTGATATGTTTTGGTATATTTGTGTTGAGTTTTAAATTAATATTATTTATTCAATAACATTAATTAAACATAAAAAAGCTTCGATTGAACTTCCGATTCGTTTAGTTTCGGCACCGAATGTACTCTTAAAGGGAGTTGAAGTTCGGATCCATCGGAAGGGCATGAAAGGGCTTGTGCTTTGATGAACTAGAGTTCATCAATGTCTGTGTATGTGCTAGGCCTTGTCCGTGTCTAGTGGTCTAAGTACGAGAGTAGGAGATGTGAGAGAGCTTACTTGAAAATACATAGGTGGCTAGTTAATACACAATAAATTTACATACGTGGTAGTAAAAGATAAAACATCACCTGTTCTCGGTTAGGCACTATTTCGTATTGGCGATGTGATACGTTCATAAAAGGTGAACAACGCTACTGGCTCAAAAGGCTGAAGGGTAGTGGAGGAAATTCATTGAACGTATACGCATACTGGGGAGACCCCGGAGCTATCAGGTGCTAATCACCGTTAGTTAGCAAGTATATCTTCAGGCCGATGAACGCCATGCGTAGTGTCCTTGAATGTTGACGTAACCAAGATAAGTTAAGACATAAACGTATAGTCATGACATGTTGATGGACATGGAGTGAACCCTAGATTGAGTCGGTCTTATAAAGATAACCTAATAATTTATAATAGGAACCTTTTCATTGTAGAACTTAGTTATTCATTAGCTTCTCACTTTTACTAAGTACTTTTTACTTACCTCCTTTGCATTTTCTTTTGAATGCATTGTGGGGTGAGAAGACGAACAGGTTGACCACGAGTTTGTTGAGGACTACGAGGAAGACTTTCAACGTTGCTTTGTTTTACTTTTAATTCTAGACTTTGTAGACAAGTTGTACTTGCAAGACATCGTACTTTGTAATCTTTGGAGAATCGTTGTTGTAAGTTAATTCCTTCCATCTTTAGAATGGTTACTTTCTATTCATAGTATCATTTATGATTTTACCCGAGTCTTTTGGGCTTCCGTTTGCTTTTATTTGATACGACGACGTAGAGGCTTGCGTATAATATTAAATTTATTTAATGCTATACGCGCCGAATGTTCTCTTCCGGATAAGGGCTCGGTATCCGAGAGCGGGGCGTTACACCCTAATTACTATGATTGGAGGTATGTTAGTTGTATTAGCCGTGTTGTACACCGTGTCCCTTAGTTAAGTGTCTTGGTGCCACATAATGAATGCAACTATGAAACGACAAGACATGTAACATGACAAGTTAAGAATGCGGCTATGTTAAGTAAGTAAGTACATAATGTAATTGAACAAGTACGTGCAAGGTGAACCGAGGTAGTTAATAGATAATGTTTTCTTATGCATCATCAAGTTTGGCTTTACAATGGCTCTCTCTTATATTTCAAGTTATGTTTTGAGTATAGTTTCCAAGGATTAGTTATTCTTTTAAACTACTTGTAAACTGGATAAAGTGGATTCATGTCGTGTCTCCCAGCACTTGACCGCCATAAATTCCCCTTTTGATCTTCTTTCTCCTTACTGAGCATCTAGCTAGTGCTCACTCCTTCATTTGGAATAAGAATGTTGCAGGTACATGTTGTTTGTCGACGAGCATGGAGTGCTGGCTTAGGATGAAGCAATGGAGTCTCTTATGCTTTAGCTTTCTGTTATAGTTGTTCTTTTTAAATAAGGCATTGTTGCCAATAGTGTAGTGCTTTCTTTTTAGACATGTCAGTTGTAATAGATGATAGTGTTTACTTTCAGTTACTTGTGATTTAGTTTGACAGCTGTTGTGATTCTGGTTGTGGTTGTTTTGGAAGACCTTAAGGGTCTAGTTCCCGAGTTGTCAGTTTGTTTTCTTCCGCGTGAATCTTTAAATACTATGAAATGACACACGGCTTACATGGGATTTAGGGCTTACTCTAAATGTCACGTGCCGAACGTCCCATTTCCGGATAAGAACTCGGTATCCGGGATATAGGTGTTATATATAATAAGACCTTCATTTATCAATGTTACTACACTATAATAAATTATAAGATACAGTGTGCCATTTTATCATGGACATCGTATTACCCACGAAGATTTCATCATTGGGATGGATTTTAATTTTCCCCCCTATGTAGTTTTATTTTACTTTATGTGTTCAATTTAAGACTGTGATATCCCGTATCTTTGTAAAAGGGTATAAATGTCTTTTGACGATTTAGTGTGTCTCAATAAATTTTAATTAAATAATAGAATCATATCAACCTCTATAAACCCAACACAACCCAAAACATTTTCATTTTTCAATCCCACCTTTTCCGCAAGAGGAGTCGGCAGAGAGAGAGAGTGAGAAAATGAGGGAAAGAAAAGAAAAAGAGGAGAAGAAAAGAGAGAAAGAGACAAAATCTTGTTGTTTTTATCAATTCGACCGTCGAAATCACAAACCAATCCCACCAAATTACTTCCCTCGATGAGAGCTCCATTTTGACACAACTTTTTAATCCGATCAGGTAAGAGTTTCAAAAACCCATTTTCTAGATCTAGATGTGTTCTTGAGCACTTTCTTAGATTTCAAAGGTTGTAGTAATTGTAGAACTTCGTTTTGGTGGTAGATTCGAAATAGGTTGCTTAGATTCTTGGAACTTTGCTTGTGGAGCTAGATCTTTTTATAGTGTTCTTTATAGTTCTTGGTGTTTTCTTGTAGATTCAAGCTTGAATTCATCTTTTCTTTAAGGAATTGAGGTAAAGGGTTGTTTAACCAAATTTTATGTTTTTAGTAGCTTTTAAATCTTTCCAATGACTTGTAGAAATGCTAGATGTGATGGTTATAAAGTTTTAGAAGTGTTTGTATTCAAAGTTTGTAGCTTTTGTTCACCAAAATGAAGATCTGGGGTCTTGGCAGGTGCAAACAATGAACATAGAGCTCTGTTACTGTTGGCGGACGCCAGAACTGTTTGGCGGGCATCAAACCTCCGTAGTAAGCCTTAGTAGTTGTTTGGCAGGCACCAGGACTATTGGCTAGCGCCAAGTATGAATAGTGAACTCCAGGTTAGTTTAGCGGGCGCCAATATGAGCACGGCGGATGCCAAAAACTACCAGAACTGACCAGGGAGTTCCTGTTTATGGTTGGCATGCGCAAAAGTGACAAGAAGTGTAGAATAATGTTTTAGATCCCATTTAGTGCAATGCCTTATGTGGACTGTTGTAATGTCAAGTGTACGTGTTCTAGTGGCTTTGGCTCCACACCGTGTCTCACGGGAGAACTGGAACACTCTACATTTGGCCTTACGTGATGTTGACTTGAGATTCAATATTGTATTTGTAACATGACGAAGTTAATGGTTTGATTTCTGGTGTATTCGACTCAGCACCTTGTAGAGACCCTCTGGGGGGGAGATACTCGGGATCATTGGAAGCCTTATTTCTTAGCTTCGTGGGTATTGGATTAGAATCTAATATTTGTGTGCAATGTACTAGGTAGTGTAATGTAGAGTCCGTCTAATGTCTAGTGGCCCCTTGGAAGCCTTTTTATGTGCAATGAACTTAGATGGTTAGTTTAATTGCTTAAATACATACTTGACTTGTCTAAAAGCTAAAACATGTTAATCATTGGTAAGGCACATTTATTCGTCGCTTCATGGTATTATTACTCCTCCGCATGATCAGATATCAACCGGACTCGCGTAATAATCCCCATGAATGGCGCCATGAGCTATCACGTCCTTCGAAGGTGTTGGGGATATGTCTCGGCATATTCTCACCCAGAAAAGTGTCATTGGATTAATGTGTAACAAACGTCTTATGTGGTTGAGTCGACTAGTGACACTAGTAGAGAGTGGTGAGCGTAAGAAACATATGTGTTATTATGTTTGTTTGACTTGCCCAGTGACTTTATTAATAGTATTATTACATATGTTCCTTGTGATATAGAATGTGTATTTCAGTGCTTCTACCCTTTACTAAGTACATTTGTACTTACCCTTTAGTATGTTGTTCCCCATCCCGAGAAGGTGGTTTTGTTGTAGGCTGAGTTCGAGATCTCTTAAGAGTGATTCCTAAAGTTGCAGCTGCTAAGTTTATATCTTTCTTTTATGCTATTGTATTAATGATATATAATCTTCTCTTTTTCCTTTTGTAACAATTTTATCTAATTACACCTTGGGATTGTAAAAAATGGATTGTAATAGTTGAATAGATATTCAATCTTGGGTAATATTTCTTGGGATGATGTTTTAGTTGCAGCATGTGTTACTGACGATCGTTGCAGTGATCTTTTAAGTTTTTCCCGAGTCTATGTTCTTGTTTTCCGCTTGTTCTCTGGTATTGATGATGTCAGATTTACGTATATAATCGATTTATTTTAATTATATATGTGTCGGGTGTCCTTTTCCATTTTAGGACTCGGTTTCCGTATCATGGTCGTCACAAAGAGTATCAGAGAATGAAGTAACACCGCTGCATATGTTTAGATGTCTTAAGATGTGATCTACTCAAGCTTAGACCTTTAAGTTTTGGATTTTGAGGTTAGGCACCTTAAGTGTTAGCCTCCTAAGTTAGATCTTTTAAGTGTTAGAACTCATGAGTTTAGAATCCCCAATCCATTGTAGTCTGCATTAGGTTAAGTGTGAATCACTTTAAGTGAACCTTTAAGGTAGAAATTTCAGGCCTACATCTTAAGGTGGTGAACCTTCAAGTTGGGTTCCGTTAAGCACTTAATGGAATGTCTCAGTTCTCTTCAAACCTTACGGATTCTTCCTTTTCTCGATGTTTTCTTTTGTTTGATTCATCATTTCTCAAGGATTCCGGCTTGTAATTATTCATTCAAACTTTTCATAATTGTAAAGCTGTTGTATTTTCATTTGCACATGAACCTTTCAAACTTCTTCATTCATGGTGCAACCCCTTAATTCAAAATATTCATTATTAGATGCTTCCTTGCCTCTAGCATAAAGTTTCCTCATCTTTTTGAAATTTTTCTCTGAGCATCACGTTCACATGGTTTGATTTGCATTTTTGTTTTTGATGTACAACTTTTTTTCTGTACCCCATAAGATTTGGAAGTTTTACTCCTCAAGAAAGGTTTCTATTTCAATAAGTTCTCATTTTACATCTATATAACTTTTCAAAGGAATTGTTACATAAATGAATTTCAAAACAACATTGGACTTTATGTTTGAAGAAGAACTAGTGTTGATCATCTTTTTGTTAATCCGTTTTTTTTAATAATTCTTACATATTCAAACGATTTGATCCTTGAAAATGTTATGACCAACACTACGATCTACATCCTCCCTTTATGGCCATTACAATTCGTCCTAGCTTTGATCACGATTTATAACCTAAGTCGGCGTTTTCTAACTTGGAATTTTTTTGATAATCTTTTCTTTTGGACAAAGATAGTTGTTTTTGACTAGTCCATTCATGTTCAAAGACATTTTGATTTTTGCCTATTGATATTCCAAACCCGCAAACGATCCATCGGATCATCAGTTGGACCCGAATAGGGGCCCAAAGGCAGGAAAATGTCATCGGCCCGATAGTCAACATGGACATAAGCCAGACCGGGTCTAGAGTCACCTAACCCGCCAAGCACAATGCTATGCATGGGACCAGGGGCCGATCCCTCTATGCCCAACTCGCACCCCGGTCGACCGGAACGTGCCCGCTCATCAAGTCAAGTAGTGTTCATACATGACACTAGAAACAAGACTTAGCAAAACGGACAAGCGACCAAGTGATCAGGTCTGCGCCAAGTGAAGTTTCTATATAGTTGTCCGTGATTGTTATGTTGTAATAATGGTTAATTACGTCACATCGTACATACTTATGTCTTGTCGAAATTAGCTTAATCGTCATTAGCAATCCTTCTATAAATAGCGGAACCTTGTAAATCATAATCCATCGAATAATATACAAAGCAAACCAGACTCTTCCAATTTATCGAACACTGGGCTCACTTCATTGTTCTTCCTATCATCTTCATATTGTTCATCATCACCGCCGTGCACCATCGGAAAAATCACTCTTAAATAGCCAAATATCCATATTAAACCACCGCTACCGCCACCGTGATAATTCCGACATTATCAGTTGGCTCTGTTGCCGGAAAAATTACATGATTCAGTCTTTTTCCGGTTGTCTCTACCACCCGAAAACCGTTTTTACGATGGTGCCGGTGAGTTCACGCCACTCATTTTCGGTTTTCCGACCAACGGAAACTGTGGTTTTCGCTGAATATACAGGAACCCGAATCAGGATTTGAAACGTGGAAAAACCCGAATCTAGAAATTTTCTGGGTCTCGATAGGTCGGGAGGGGGTCCCGATGAATTGAGCCAATTTTTCCGTTCTTTTTCAGATCTTCGTATCTGATTCTCAGCACCGATCGAGACACTCGATCATGCACATCGGAAGCAATGAATTGAAATTCATTTACGATTTTACCACGACATGATTCACATAATACTTAATATAAACTACAAGAAAGTTTGTAGATTTACCCAACTGAAGAGAAGTGGTGATCTTCCAAGTTGCATCTCCAAGCGACGACTAGTGGACGTCGATCGCGCATTCGAACTTCCTCGAATATGCTCTAAGAAAAACCCCAGTTATTCTTCGCCCGCTGGCTAAGGCAAGAAACTGATTTTTTTCCTTTTCTCCTTAAAACAGGCATGTGATCATTGTTCAATGTGTTGGAAGGAACACTCTTTATATAGAAAATTACCGAACAACTGAGAGTTATCCCTTTTCACAAGACAATAATCTTTTTCCCAAAGAAAAAGATATTTTCCACAAATAAGAGATAATCACCCTAAATGATATAATCTTCATTAAATGACAAAATTAATCCTATTTATCCATTAATTATTTAACAAATAAATAATTAATTACACATGTGATATAATTCAGGAAAATTTATTTCCGAATTTTCTACACATGGGCGCCATTTATTGTGGCACAGAATAATAGAAATGTCTTTTCTATTTTACATATTATTTCGAATAAATAATATTCTGTATATTTATTAAATAGACCAACTATTTAATTTATTCTCGAGGTTCCATAATACAAGAATTCACACGCGTGTTAGGAGCCAACCCGGGGACCATGGACCTATAACTAGCAGCTCCAATAAATTGAATAAAACATTTATCAAACATAACATTTCTACTCAACTTATTAATTTCGGAATTACGCCACCATAAATCCGAAACTGAACTCTATCGATTATAGATATAACTTCTTCTCAAAGTGTCGAGTCAATAAGTGTCCATTGATATAATCATTACATATAGACTAACCCTCCATAGACTATTCATAATAAAGCGGGAATGTATCAGTAAATCTTCTTTATTACATCTTATCCTTCTTTACCATTAACCCACTAGTGATCAATTAGTTCATAACCAATTTGAACTCCCGGGATCGATCAGTTTCTAGGATTGACAAATAAGGGGATTTTGAACCTAGCTAGGTCTCTCCCGAGTCCACTCTGGATTTTGAATAGATGGACAAATTTGCAAGGAAAGCAGCCCGGTGGTCTTGGTGTGGTACGTACGTATTCGAGAGAAAACTTACTTCTTTTGTTTCTCAGGAAATTCACGCAGCTGAAGATCCGGAATTTGAGACTTTCTACACCAAAAATATTCTCTTAAACAAAGGTATTCGTGCTTGGATGGCGTAGTGTGAATCATATCACACGAGGTTCTACCACGTGGAAATGCTCTTTAATGGAACTTTAGCTTTAGCCGGCCGTGTCTTTCTACTTCCCGCAGGAAGGAATGGATTCCGTATCTGTGAAACACACTCGCTACTCATTCCCGAATAGTGCTGACGTGAAAGTGATTCAGACCGCGCCTCTTAGCAATCCTTAACGAACACATCTAACCGTATCTTGAAACAAGCAGGAGTCTGTAATCACTTTAGAATTAAGGTTAATTTAGGATTAAGGTTAATCCATTTATGATCATTTAGTGATTTAATAAGATTTTTCAATCACGAAATTATATGAGAAATACAGATTAAATCGGTCCAGTCCTATATGACTACACCATATATAAATGCCCCACTTAGATAACAAATATCAATGGTCTGGATACGACGGTCACACCATAAAGTGTTCTGGACGCATTATTGGTGGTTTAATCAATTGACCACATACTTTGATTAAGTTCACCCTGAACTAATAGTTCAAGTGTATCACCATATTCTTAATCCTCGCGTGTGACACACACTAAGTTATATAGCTACATATGATTCAACTTGGGGTTTTCAGTAGTGTATTACTTATGAGCACGAAGCAAATAATAAGAAGAGAATAAATCTGTCATTTATTAATTCTAAAAACAATTACATAAATTGTCTTTCGGGCACACTTCCAACAATCTCCCACTTGCCCGTGTGGACAAACAACAATTGTTTTTAGAGCACACCCTTTATCCTATTCACAACATTCTCCTACTTACTCTAAAGCAGATGAGACATACCTCTTAATTCCATACCCGCCAAGCGCTTATCAATGACATTAGATGCCATGCATCTTGGTAAACTGATCAGCTAGGTTGTCAGCTCGAGGCAATCTTTAGGACTGAAACGTTGCCTCTCTACACTGTCTGTCTGATCAGGTGGTACTTTCTCTCAATATTCTTTTGACCTGTTGTGACTGCGAAGATCCTTTGCATAAGGAACCTCTCAACTGTTTTCACAATAATGTGATATCAGCTTATAAAGGACTGGAATTACTTCCAGATTAACAAGTAGCTTTTCAAGCCATGCTTCCACTCTAACTACTCTAGAAGATGCTATGTATTCGACTTACAAAGTGGAATCGGCGATGCTGGATCGCTCAAGACTATAGCTCCATCACAAAGAGTAATCAATGAGCCCGAGATTGACTTATGATCATCCTTAATCCATCTAAAAGTAAGAATCAGTGTAGTCAACAAATCCAGGTTTGCACCCGAACACCCTAGCATACAATTCCTCATTCTCTGAAGATACTTTAGAATGCCCTATAATGATTTCCAACGCTCGAATCCATGATTCAACTTTAATTGACTTTTCATAATCTGACTTTCTCAATCCACTAGAGAATTTATCCCATGTTCTCTATATCCAAAGATTCAGTGAATTATTCCGTGAGGTGTTGGGTAGGAAACCTCTCGTTGAATGTTGCATGCAAAAAATGCATTATCATCTTAACTAAAAAGATGCATGGGATATTTCCACCAACATGTTCTCATTACTTTGACCGCATCAAATTCTAAGAATGTAGTCTACTTCTATAATTTAGAGAAGCACCTGCCTGTCGCCGCTTCCTCGACTTGAGATAGCACACCTCGTTGTTCACAATCATTTGTGATGTTGTCATTATCAATGCTAATATTCGCTACTTTACTAATATTGATTCACTGGTCTATGAAAGACTCATCAATATTTGTGGTCAAGCCTACATATTTAAGTAATGTGGCTTTTAATGACCTAGAGGTTTGCTTAATCCACCAAAGGATATAAGCACGGGCAGTCAATCTGCCACTGGTTTTGAGCTAAACCTTTTTTTTTTGTTTTGAATGAATTCAAGCTCCGTTGTATGGCAATAAATTTTTAGGGCATCACCCTTAGAAAATTATCTTCTTTTCATAGATTCAAGCAAGGCTGAGTGGTGAGAAAGTTTCAGGGCATCACCCCTGTGGAACTATCAACTTCTTCGGGATTTACCCCTAGACCATTTAACTTTGCTTCGAAAGGTAAACTTTCTCATTCATTTGTCTCTTCTTCACACAGAACCAATGGCTCCCACTGGGCCTGAGACACTCAGATAGTTCAACAAGAGTGTGAACAGAAGTGGAATACCGAAATTCCATTTATAGGTTTATGGATTTGACCCAACCTCTTTTTATCAGAATCCTGAGAAGTCCTTCCGAAAAGACCATAGGTGATCAATCACCCCAGCAGACTGTAAAGTCTACATAATCACAGCGGGTCAATGGTTAAACCAAAATCCCACTGCATTTGGGTGGATTGACATTCTGATCTTGTTCAGTAGTATTTATCAGCATAACCCCCAAAAATCAATATTAGATGTGGTCTGATTAAATCAGATAGTTACTCCTTGAGTAACTTCAAGGTCCAAGGTTGTTATTTATGAATTCTATCAGGAATGGCTGTGATAATACAACCGTCACTATCCGATCTTAAGAATCTTATAACCAAACTTCACTCATTGCATTAAGATATTTCATGAACAGTCATAATCTGAACGTGTATGCAAAATCACTAGTCCTATTTTTAAGCAGAAGTGCTAAATGCCTCTATTTGCTGAAGTGAAGTAAACGTACATCAATCGTTATCCACATCATAGGCAACTTCTAGGTAGACTTCTCGGTATTACATAAAACGTAAACCGTTATTTTGCAACAAATTTCTTATTTGAGTTAAGTAGTGTATTGTAACATATCAATAAATATTTATAAGGCAATACATGGTTCATCATTTCAGTGAAATCGTTTCCCTCGGATGTAGGCCGAGCATCAGTGCCAAAACTGTGCTATAGCCTATATCTGAGCATGTAATACTCTCTTCTCTGGTAATATTAGAGATTCCTCCTAATATTCAGAAAAACTAATCGGGGTTTCGAGTAATCATCAGACAAATTGTCTACCACCCAAAAGCTCCCACTAGCTTGTATCCTTCATAGGACCCTGAAGGTCAATATGAACAAGCAATGATACTTCTTCAGCTCTATTACCCTTTCCCAATTGAAAGGTTACTTAGTCATTTTTCCTTTGAGATACTGTTCTAAGACAGGGAGATAGGAACCACCCTCAACCAGTCTTAAGATCTTGTCTTTAGGAAATATGCACTAATTAACATATGTTGAAGAATCGTTTATCTAAGTACATAAACCATTTGCCTTTATTTTTTATGATGTGTTACATATACATTTTCAGCATTACATAGTGGTTCTGACTTTATCAAACAAAAGTCCGAGTCTCGGATTCGTACTGCAAATGTCATATTCACTTTCTTTAAGGCAACTATATCATCGATGTGAAAGTGAATCAATTTGTTCCAACAAATCTGAAAATAGAAATTAAACTTCTGCGATATTCAAGGATTAAAATCCGAAATTTCTTTCCTCCTATCACTCCCATTATCTTTTGCTGAGTAACTGCCCGTTGTCTACCCTTTAATCATGAATGCCTTGCTGCCTTGTTCTTACAAAAGAACTTATTTCCCGGGTCAAATTACCCGGATAATAAAGTCTCTAAGGATTCATAGGTTAGTGATCCGAAATCACTTTCTTTATCCTATGCTTTCTTTCATTAATATTTCGGTTTAGCCTTTAACTTATTTAGTTTGAGATGACTTATTTGTTAAGACATTTACCTTTCCCATTCTTGCCTTTCTTTAAAGGAAATGGCCGTGAACTAGCAGTTCATTCGAGTAGACACTACTCATGAATTGTGGGATTTCTTGTGAGATTGATACCAAATCATTCTCGTCATCTCTGAACTAATTTCGTTTGTCTCCCGTTCAACACGAGGGACAATAATGACATTCTTATCAATGTCACTTAAGTTTGAAGGCTCAAGAGGAGAATCCTCTACCGAAATTAGTTGCATTTGATTAATGAGTTCAACATTCTTGTTATTTTCCACTTTCACGAAGTCGCTATTAGTCAGTATAATATGTTTAGCAGTTTGGATTGAGATGATATGTAGTTGCAAAAATAAATTATGACAGAAATATAAATAAAATCATGCACCACAACAGAAAATGATTTTAGGAATTATAAACGGGATGTCATGCATGTAGTTTATCCAACCATTACAAGGATTTAACCTCACATCATATTGCCGCCTAAGGGTCGGTATCAACACAATGATGGTTAAATTGAGACAATCTCTCTCAACAATTAAACCATTAAGAATCATACATCTCCATTAAATTGTTGATTACCTTCCCTTTTCAGCCAAGATATTTCCAAAAATATCATTCAGAGTGTTACCTACTGGTTCAGATCTTAAAGGTAGAACCCGAGTATGCCGCCTCAGGGTCGGTCAGTGACTCGACGAGTACCCAAAATCCTATCATTTCGGAGACCAAGCCTTGAATTTTGATAGCGGTTAAAAGCCACCCTCAGGAGGCCAAAATCAAAGTGGCACGAGGCATCACCATTCTTTCACATTTCTTGTGTCAACAGTAGAGGCCGTGGGGTCGGTTGTCACCTTCCCTGCTTCCACTCGTTATTTTGAAAAATAGGTAGCCTTATTAGGATTTTCAGAATTTCTTTACAATTCGAAAAATAATAAATCACGAACATTTAAATTAATCCTCCCACTAGTTCATCGGTACCAAATACCGTATAACTTAGTGTAACTATATTCACAATTTTGCAATTTCATGGATTTATAAAAATTCCTTGTTTAGACACTACACAATTAAAATTCACCAAGAATTTTATAATCCTAATACATTAGGACTTATGAATTTCCCAATAATTCGAGAAACAATAAATCACGAAATTTAAAGCTCCCACTAGTTCATCGGTTCCAATTACCGTCTAACTAGGGTCACCTCATTCATGATTTTCCGATTTTCCGAATATTTAGAAATCTCTTGTGGACACCACACAGCTAAAATTCACCAAAGAATTTTATATTCCTAATTTTGTCATGATAAAAAATTTAGGATACCAAATTTTTTTCCAAAGATTTAAAAACAATAGATATTGAAAAGCAATCACCAACTTATCGGTTCCGAATACCGTCTAGTTAGTGTCCTATCTTTTCTTGATTTTCCAAATTTTCGATCATAAAAATCCCGTTTATGTTGCCACTACATAATTAAATCCCTGAAGAATTTAAGATCCTAAAATCAAAATTTAACCAGTAAATTTAATTTTATCATGTGAATTTTATATCCAGATAAAATTCTGTTTGTTTAATTAATTTAATTAATTACCAAATTTAATCTAAATGAATTACTTGTTCATACATGCCTAATTAATGCCAAAATCACTTATCTACATGTATGCATATGCTATGAGTGGAATTAATGAATATGATGCAATTGTGTGGTATGACGTTGTTATATCATATAAATAATCATGGAAGAAAATAAATACGAAAAAGTAAACCACTGAGATGGATCGTTCTTTCTAAGTTATTCAATCTATTCTAAAGAAAAGATCCTAAATATAATTATCTATAAATGAACCAGACGGCGCATTGATATTAATTAGGTGAACGAAAACAGAGGGTTCGATTCTTGTGAGACTTCAAATTTTCAATTATATTTCCAGAAATTACGAAAAAAGAGAAGAAAAAAATTGGACACAATGTGACTCGAACAGAAGATGCCAAACTTTCTTTTTGAACCACAAACCATTGTGCGCCGATTGATTTATTTATGGACGTTGAACAGAAACAAATAAAACCAGCAACAACGAAAACTAAATAATTTTCTAGGAATCAACAACAAGTTACATAAATTCCTAAACCCGGAAAAACGGGTTTACAACAGATCTAACGGGTAACCAATACCAACCCCAATCCATCTCTAATATATATATATATATATATATATATATATGTATATCGCTTTAACCTGGCTCTGCTACCACATGCTGAATATACAGGAAACCGAGTCAGGATCCGGAACGGGGAAAAACCCGAATCCGAAACTTTCGGGGTCTCTATAGCTCGGGAGGGGTGTCCCGAAGAATCGAGCGAATTTTTCCATTGTTTTTTCAGATCGTCGGATAAGATTCTCAGCACCGATCGAGACACTCGATCATGCACAACGGAAGAAACGAATTGAAATTCGTTTACGATTTTACCACGACATGATTCACATAATAATTAATATAAACTGCAAGAGAGTTTGTTGATTTACCCAACTAAAGAGAAGTCGTGATCTTCCGAGTTGTATTTCCAAGTATTGGTGGACGTCGCCGATCGCGATTCGAACCACCTCAAATATACTCTAAGAAAAGCTCCAATTTTTCTTCTCCCGACGGCTAAGGCAAGAAACTGGTTTTTCTTCCTTTTCTCCTTAAAACTGGCGCAGGAGATCGTTGTTCAATGTTTTAGGAGGAACTCTCTTTATATAGAAAAATAATCGAGCATCTGAGAGTTATCCCTTTTCACAAGACAATTATCTTTTTCCAAAGAAAAATATATTTTCCATAAATAAGTGATAATCACCATAAATGAGATAATCTTCATTAAATGATAAAATTAATCCTATTTATCCATTAATTCTTTAACAAATAAATAATTAATTACACATGTGATATAATTCAGGAAAATTTCTTTTCTGAATTTTCTACACATCTGGCGCCATTTATTGTGCCATAGAATAATAAATAATGTCTTTTCTATTTCACTTATTATTTACCGAATAAATAATATTAGATATTCATTAAATAGACCAACTATTTAATTTATTCTTGAGGTTCCATAATACACGAATTGATCGCGTGTTAGGAGCCAACACGGGACCACGGACTCTATAACAAGTAGGCTCCAATAAATTGAATAAAACATCCATCGAAGCGTAACATATTTACTCAACTTATTAACTTCAAATTACGCCACCATAAATCCAAATCGAACCCTATCGATTATAGATATAACTTATTCTCAAAGTGTCGAGTCAATAAGTGTCCATTGATATAATCATTACATATAGACTAACCTTCCATAGACTATCCATAATGAAGCGAGAATGTATCCGTAAACCTTCTTCATTACATCTTATCCTTATTTACCATTAACCCACTAGTGATCAATTAGTTCATAACCAATATGAACTCCCAGGTTCGTTTAGTTTCTAGGATTGACAAATAAGAGGATTGTCTTTCAACTTCCCGCAGAAAGGAATGGATTATGTATCTATGAAACACACACTCGCGACTCATTCCCGAATATTGCTGACGTTAAAGTGATTCAGACCGCGCGTCTTAGAAATCCTTAACGAATACATCTATCTCTATCTTGAAACAAATAGAAGTCTGCAATCACTTCAAGATTAAGGTTAATCCATATATGATCATCTAGTGATTTAATAAGATTTCTCAATCACAGAATTATATAAGAAATACAGATTAAATCGGTCCAGTCCTATATGACTATGTCATATATAAATGCCCCAAATAAATAACCAATATCGACGGCCCAGATAAGACGGTCACACCATAAAGTGTTCTGGGCGCATTAATGGTGGTTTAATCAATACACCCCATACTTTGAATAAATTCACCATGGACTAACAGTTCAAGTGTATCGCCATAAACTTAATCTTCGCGTGTGACACACACTAGGTTATATGGCTACGTATGATACAACTTGGGGTTTTCAGTAGTGTATACTTATGAGCACGAAGAAAATAATAAGAAGAGAATAAATCTATCATTCATTAATTCTAAAAATAATTACATAAATTGTCTTTCGGGCACTACTTCAAACAGATTTTTGACTCTACGGCCGAAAATAGGAAGAAGATTCTGCAATTTCCATCCAAGAATCCTCAAAACAAGTGAGAAATCGTCAAATCTTCATCGAAGGCCTACAAGCGTGCAACCGAAATCATCAAGTCTGAACGCAGACTCCTTTGGTCATAAATAATACGGATTTGTCACCAAAGAGGCCAGGTTGTAGCTTGCACCATCCTCAGATTTTATGGGTTAGCACTTACAATGTGTTCATTGTCAGGAGCTTGAGTGTGTTGCAAGCAAACTGTCCCACGAACATGGCTGGAGGTAAGAACATAGTAAATGCTACGCCGTCCAAATAGACTAATCAGAATACTCCTCATGTCTTTGAGGTTGCATATCTTGCAATCTCCATGTGGTATGTGCCTTAGATGGGTCATCAGCAAGGACTGAATAAACTCGGCTACAACAACCCTATTGACCACAGAAGTGCGATTTTATGCCAAGGCTTCCCACTTAAGAGTTCTAATGATGTCGGCGATCTTTTGGATAGCAAACTTAAACTCAATACCGCACTCAAAGTTAAGAGAACGAGTGCTAAAGTATTTTTCATAAATCTTTATGGCAGGCTTGCTAGTAGTTTTGTGAAAGGATAAAGCTTTTTCTACAGCACTAAGATTACGGGATTCCACAGCAGGGGTTGGGCTAGGAGGATCATTGGTTTTCCTCTTTTTGCAAGTGTCACCCTTACGAGAGTTAGGAAGGGATGATGCTTCAGACATAGCTAAGGCGGTGTTAACACAACAACAATCCAACAATCAAATTAAGCCCATTCTCCGGTTTCAACAAAGCAACCAAAATGAAAACTACTAAACTTATTGAAACAAAGGAGAAAGCCAAATTACCTTGTTGAATGTAGAAACACCGCTGGGTCTGCAGAGTGTGCCGGAAAAGATGGTGGAGATGCCGGAAATGCAGAGAGCAACCTTTCACGAACCCATGGTATCCCTCTTCCCGAAGGAAGAAACAATAATGAAAAGTATGGAGTAGAGAAAAGGGTGAGGGAAGATGAAGTAAAGGGAGAAAAAGGAGTTTGGGGTGTGAAAGAGGTGGAAATGGAAGAGAAAAAGGGGTAAAAACCGATGGGAGAGGGAGTTATGGGGAGAGAGAATACAAGAAAACCATCTATATTCAAATTATGCCCATCTTGGTGCACGTCAAACCTTATACGACGTACGCCATTATTAAAGGTAAACTCTCTGATCATAACTCTTCGGAGTGGCACACGCCAACTCGCATATGGCGCACGCCATTTACACAGGCCAAACTCTCTATATTGCTACAGTAACTTTCCTTCAAAAATGGCACGTGCCCAGCCTTATATGGCTCACGCCATATACTCACAACATCTCTCCGGTCTTCAAAAGCAAGTATGCCGTAGGTCAACCACAAAATGGCGCATGCCAACTTTGCTGCTAGGATAAAACAAGCTATGTTTATGCCCTAAGTTCATAAAGTTGTTCACCAAACCAACTAGACATGTAATGACTCAAAAATTATCAAGCAATGGGCTGCCTCCTAGTAGCGCTTTTGTTTAACGTCGTTTGCTCGACGTGATTATACGGTGTGAGAGATGGAATTATACAGATTATCATGCAAGGACACTACCAACAAATACTCACATAAGAAGGCAAATTTAAGCACAGAAGCCAACCAAAAGAAAATGCTCAATGAATAATATGAAAGATAGTACCCATAGTTGTTAAGTTTATAGTCTATAACTAGACTATGAAATTCTTTCAATCAAGTGGAGGATCTTCGAGGAACATCACCTCCTCTTCATGAGGTATGCCCACATCTTCAACAAAAAGCTTAACACGATGACCGTTTGCTACAAATGTCATCTTACCTTCACTTAGCTCAACCACTCCGGATGCATGTACTTTCATAACAATAAATGGGCATGTCCACCTGGATCTAAGCTTTCCTGGAAACAATCTTAAATATGAGTTATACCAGAGCACTTTGTCATTCACATGGAACTCTTGATCAAAGATCTTCCGGTCATGAAATGACTTGGTTCGTTCCTTGTAAATTTTTGCGTTCTCATATGCATCAAGGCGAAACTCATCAAGCTCGGTGAGTTGGAGCAACCCATGATCACGAACTAGCTCGGGGTCAAAGTTAAAAAACTTAATTGCCCAATAAGCTCGGTGTTCCAATTCAATGGATAGATGACAAGACTTGCCAAAAACTAGTCTATATGGTGAACATCCTATAGGTGTTTTAAAAGCCATGCGGTAAGCCCAGAGTGCAATGTCAAGCTTCACCGACAAATTCTTACGGTTAGTGTCTACCATTTTTTCAATGATCCATTTCACATCTCGGTTTGACACTTCTACTTGCCCACTTGTTTGTGGGTGGTACAGTGTGCCGACTTTGTGTTTCATGCCATATCTTTCAAGAAGTTTAGTGAATGATCGATAGCAAAAGTGTGAGCCCTGATCACTAATGATAGCCCGAGGAGTACCAAATCTAGTGAAGATGTTCCTTTTCAAGAACATCACCTTGGCATCCTTAGTGGGTTAAGCTTGAGCTTCAACCCACATGGAAACATAATCTACAATCACTAAAATGAATTTTTTACCTTGTGAGTGAGGGAATGGACCCATGAAGTCGATGCCCCATACATCAAATAGTTCACACTCCAAAATAGGTTGGAGGGGCATATCGTGCCTTTTGGATACATTTCCCCACTTTTGACACGCGACACAAGTTTGTGCAAAACGATGTGCGTCTTTATAAAGTGTAGTCCAATAAAATCCACATTGCAAAACTTTGCATACGGTTTTCAACCCTCCATGGTGGCCTCTGGTGTCATTACCATGAGTATACTTGAGATTTAATTAACAGGGATGCATCTCCTAATGATGCCATCCGAACACCTCCTAAAAAGGTTTTGTTTCTCCAATAATAAAATTTCAAAATCATGAAAGAATTTCTTCGTCTTTTTCCATGTCCAGTTAGATGGAACATACTCGCATGAAAAATAATTAACAATATTTGAGAACCATGGTGAGATCTCCTTCGGTGTCAAACCGGCATGAATAAGTTGCATGGTTGGGGGAGCATCTACCATCAAGAGTTGTTCATCCGGGAATCGGTCTTGAATTTCTCTTTGTTTCCCTTCTTCTTCAAGGAATTCAAACCGGCTTAAATGGTCCGCTACGACGTTCTCACTACCCTTCTTATCCTTAATCTCAATATCGAATTCTTGGAGTAGGAGGATCCATCAAATGAGTCTAGCTTAGCATCCTTCTTGTTCAATAAGTATTTCAAGGCTGCTTGATCGGTGTACACAATGACCTTGGACCCAACGAGATATGATCTAAATTTTTTGAGTGCGAACACTATTGCTAATAACTCATTTTCGGTTGTTGCATAGTTGAATTGAGCGGAGTTCAATGTGTGAGAGGCGTAGTAAATTGCCTTAAGCGCCTTCTCATGACATTGGCCTAGCACGGCCCCAACCGCCAAATCACTCACATCACACATTAACTCAATAGGTAAACTCCAATCTGGTGCCATAAGAATGGGTGCACTAATCAACTTCTTCTTCAAGGTTTCAAATGCCTCCATGCATTTCTCATCAAAAACAAATGGTACGTACTTCTCAAGTAAGTGACTAAGAGGCTTGGCAATGTGAGAAAAATCCATAATAAAATGCCTATAGAAACCGGCATGCCCAAGGAAACCTTTTAACGTCTTCAAGTTAACCATATGAGGCAATTTCTCAATCACTTCAATCTTCGCTTTGTCTACCTCAATGCCTTCCTCAAAAATTCTGTGTCCCAAAACGATGCCATCCGAAACCATTAAGAGACACTTCTCCCAATTAAGTACCAAGATTTTGTCTTCACAATATTGTAACACGCGTTCCAAATGAGAGAGACATTCATCAAAAGAATCTCCAAAAACGCTAAAATCATCCATGAAAATCTCTAAAAATTTCTCCACCATGTTAGAGAAAATTGCCATCATACACCTTTGTAATGTAGCTGGAGCATTGCATACACCAAAAAGCATTATTTTGTAAGCAAACATCCCATATGGATAAGTGAAATTCGTCTATTCTCTGTCTCCTACCGCAGTGAATATTTGTAAATATCCTGAATAACCATCAAGAAAGCAATAAAATTTATGCCCGCACAACCGCTCCAACATTTGGACAATATACTGAAGTGGATAGTGATCTTTCTAGTTATGGTCATTTAGTCATCGAAAATCAATACACATGCGGTCTCCTGTGACTTCCCTTGTTGGGATCCATTCATGATTGTCATTTTCCTTCACTGTAAATCCGCCTTTCATTGGAACAACTTGACTAGGACTTACCCATTCACTGTCCGGTATCGGAAAAGATAATACCCATATCCAACAACTTGATAACCTCTTTCTTGACAACCTCTTGCATATTTTGGTTCAGACGGCATTGTGGTTGAGCACATGGCTTCGCATCTTCATTTACAATAATCTTGTGTACACAAATCTCGGGACTGATTCCCTGAATATCCGCCACAGTCCATCCAAATGCATTTTTGTGCTTTCTGAGCATCCTCAATAGCAAGCCTTCTTGTACATTGGTTAGTTACGAAGAAATAATAACAGGAAGTAGATTATCATTTTCAATAAAAGCGTATTTCAGGTTAGGAGGGAGAGTTTTCAACTCAAGATTCCTTGGTGGCTCATCCACAGAAGGTTTCAATACCGGACCATTGTGTTCCAATTCCAAATACCGGTGCCATGGTTTTATATTGAATGTACGACCGGCATCGAGGTGAAAAATCACTTCTTGCATTTCTTCATCATCATGCTTACCGTCAAATATTGACATGTCTAAACATTTCTCAAGCTTATCTTCATAAACCTGCAATTTAGTATTCTCCACACAAACAAAAGATAATGTATCTATGAAAGAACATGACTCTTGTGAATCGCAAGGGTGTTTCATGGGTTTCAAGATGTTAAACTTGACCTCATACTCATTGACTCTCAAAATCAACTCTCTATGTTGGACATCAAGAAGAGTTCATCCCGTGGCTAGGAATGGACGCCCAAGAATAAGGGGCGTTGAATACCCTTCTTCCATATCCATAACCACAAACTCAACAGGTAATTAATACTTATCAGCCATTACCAACACATTTTCAATGACTCCTTTTGGGCGTTTAATAGACCTATCCGCAAGTTGGAGGGTCATCTCCATGTTCTTTAGCTTTCCAATTCCAAGTTTCATGAAGTCCTCATAAGACATGAGGTTTATGCTTGCGCCAAGGTCACAAAGCACCCTCTTAAACAAAAATCCCCTAATTTCACATGGGATTGTAAAACTTTTGGGGTCTTTAAGCTTAGGTGGAAGCTTATGTTGCAACACGGCGGAGCATTCCTCATTGAGACAAATATTTTCATATTCCTCCACACGTTATTTATTCATGAGGATGTCCTTCAAGAACTTACCCTAAGTAGGCATGCTAGTGAGTGCTTTTATGACAAGAATATTAACATTTAAGTGGCGAAACGTGTCAAGAAAGCGTGCATAATTTTTATCCAATTTTTTCTTTTTAATCTCCTCTTGAGGGGGGTAAGGTAATGATTCAAGATCAATAATTTTTGGAGTAGAAGTCATACCTTCCTTACCTTTGCTGCAGGGTGAAGCTGTAAAGGCCTTCCTCAAAATCTGAGCTGCTGGTGGACGCCATTCAGCATTGGCGTGCGCCATTCTCTCCTTGCTTTGCCCAGGAACTTTCTATTTGATATTGGCGCACGCCAACTCTCTTTTGGCGTGCGCCATTTTCTTTGCTAAACTCTCCGAATCAATTTACTTATCATTGGCGTGCGCCATTTTGTCATTGGTGGCCGTCATTTTCTCTAGTGAACTCTCTGAATCAATTTTGGTTCCTTTTGGCGTGCGCCATGTTGTCAATTACGGGCGCCATGGTGACATGTTCATTGAAAAGGGTCATCAAATCACTAACTCTCAGGTTTTTCAAGAGTATCGTGACTTTCACCCTTTCTTCATCCTCCTTCTCCACTTCAACATATCCATCACGCTGTAGGAATTCATCTACAATCTCCTCTTCTTCTTCACTCAATTCTTTTTCTTCATCTTTGTCATGCAGGCCATTCTCAACTTCGTTGCCCACTTGGTTGGCATAAAATTCTCTATTTCCGCAAACTCGTCCACTTAGGGTTATGATTGCATTCACTTTCCTCGGGCTTCTTTCAGTATTTCTTGGCAATCCACCCGGTGGTCTACTAGCATTTCTCTCACCCTCTCTACTCAAGTGCTCTTCCATGTTCCGTACGGATGCTTCTTTGTTTTTCATTCTCATGTCATGGCCGCTCATTGAGGTCCTCAAAGTGCCAACATCTTTTGTCACCGTACTTATAGAAGTCATCATCGTTTGCATATTCGCGGCTTGAGTCGAAACAACACCCATAAGATTTTCCATCAACTTCTAACATCTTTCTTATTTTACCAAAGATGAGCCTGAAATTTGTGTAATGGGGATGTTTTGTATGGGGTGTTGTTGGTAAGAGTGTGTAGGCGGTAGTGATTGTTGGAACGAAGCATGTCCTTGAAAACTTTGGTTTTGCGCATTGGTGTTGAAGGAGTTCTTTTGTTGAGGGGTAAAAGATGATGATCCTTGTTTGTTAGTGTGTGAAGGCCAACGATGAGTAGTAGGGGATCTTCGGCGGGTGGTTCTGGATAAAGAATAGCTGGTGGGACAACACTAATGCTAGTGCTTTTGGAAAGCCCGGTGTTGTTGCATAATGCTCACTTATTTATTGGTATATTCACCGGATTCCATTATCTCCAACGGTGCATAGTCTTCATGTCTCATTTTCTCACTACTCACGTCATCAGATGTATTTCCCTCCAAACTCTTATTTCCCTTTATTTCATCAACTTTCTTGCTAAGAGAAGCCAATAGAGCTAACACTTCCAATTGAGCGGTGGACTCTCCCACAAAAGCAACTTTCCTTGTACTGGAACCGGTTTCCCACATTCGGTTATTTTTCACAATCTTCTCAATAGCATCATACACATCTTGTGCCATGCTCATCATCAATGAACCATTGCATGCTTGATCAACGTCCGCACGTGATTCTTTTCTAAGCTTCCGAAAAAAGAATTGAATTTGCATATCCAAGGGATAACCATGACCAGGACAAGCTCTCAACAACCTCTTAAATCTCTCTCATGCAACTCCAAGTGATTCATTCTCACCTTGCTTGAAGTTAGCAATCTCAACTTTTAATTCCAAATTCTGGCCCGGAGTAAAGTATTGCTTAAAAACTTCATTTTGGATTTCAACCCAACTTGTCAAAGAATGGTGAGTAAGTGACATAAACCAATCTTTTACCTTCCCATCCAACGAGAAAGGAAACATTGACATTCTTGTCAACTCTCTATTAGCACCTTGACTCTTAGCCGTATTGCATAATTCTTCAAAGTTGTAAAGATGATGATGTGGATCTTCATCATCACACCCATGAAATTGAGCTCTTGTTCCAACCAATCCAAAAGGATGAGCTTTAACCTCAAAATTATTTTCTTCCACATTCGGTAGACGAATTGGATTGTTGGTTTCATTTCTTCTCACGGCTTGATCACAAATAGGTCTTGGGTTTGGGGGTTGTTGTTGTTGTTGCGGTTATTCTGGGTCTGGTTTTAGTTATTGTTGAGTGGTGGTGGGTTGTTGTTGGAATTTTGGGGGTTAAGAATGTGAAGGTTTGCGTTTTGTTCATTGTTTTGGGTATTCTCATGTTCTAGCCCGACTTGTGCATTCTCAAGAGTCTCATCCATTTCTACTTTTTGAGTAACGATCCTTGGGAGGATTCTCCGCTAATTTCCAAACCACGATGAGCTTGACCAACTTTATTCTCAGCTACTCATTCCCTAATATACGTATTGATATCCGGAATGAGAGAAGTAAGCGGTGGTTTACCACGTCGAGTCTTGGTCATCCACTGCAAGACAGAAACAACAAGAACACAATAAAATAACACTTGGTAACCTACCAAGAGGTAAGTACCAAAGAAATAAAATAGAAAAGAGACTAGAAAAAGTTTGACATATTCTCAAAAAATTTTAAGCTAGTACAAGTATTAACCGTTACACAAATCCCCGGCAACGGAGCCAAAAACTTGATGCGACTTTTCTAGGTGTCAAATCTAACCGGTAGTGTACCGGGTCAATTGTAGTCTAGTTCAGTGGTCAAGGTCGTATCCTACAAGGATTTGTGAGGTTAAACACCAAAAAGCTTTTAATACTTCGATCTAGGACGCAATAGACAAAGAAGTAAATGCATAATTGATTCTTCTATTAATAAGGGAGATAAATGATAAAAGAAACCTAACCAAGACAATGTGTAGATTAAGCAAACCTCTATTAGTATCATGGGACCAATCTCCTTCCATCCTACCAATGGTGTTCAAAAGTGTGAAACGGTGCATTCCTAAGCAATTAGTTTCCCCTCATACGAGTGTATGAAACTACTCTATGCCTCCTCCTTGGTCTAGGTGTCCTAAACCTAATGAATTGGCAAGATATGAACTTGAATGCAATGGGCAAGCAATAATCCCCGGATAAGAAACTGAGTCCCTGGTAAGGTCGATTTTACCTTCCGGTTCTCCTACAATATTCTCACACCAAACATCTCCCTTCGGTCTCCATCAAGTGTGTAAGTGCAAGCATTAGTTAATTACTCCAATAGAAGCAAACAATACAATGCAAGTAGGAAAAGATTCACAACAAATGAAACTAAACAACATAAGCAACCATTCCCAATCAACGTAAGAGGTTATACCAATTCTACAACGTCATCTTGGCTAGTTTTAGAACTAGCCACTCATGATTATGAACACCAACTTGTTAAATTTAGTATTCATGATGATGAGAGCAATTAAATCAAGATAGAGACTAATAATTTTACCAATCAAATGCTATGAACTCGAAAATCAAAACCTTCATTCAACCTTCAAAGCCTTCAATGGAGTTTGATACACAAAGTGTCAATCTTGCTCCAACAAAAGTAGTAGAAATCAAACTTGGAATTCTTAATGTTTACACTTGAATTTAAGATCTAATTTTATGCTAAAATTCGGCTAGAGTAGCCCTGGGTGTTGGGGTGCCTTCAAGGAAGAGTGAGAGTGGAGAAGATGAAGTATATGTGTGTTATGGTATGTGAAGTGAATAAATTTGATCCTTAATTGCATACTCTGCACTAATGACGTGTGTCATATGCCATGGCACGCACCATTTTGCTTTTTGTAGATACTTGGCATGGGTCAATGTCGATTGGCACGCGCCATTCTCTGATTAGCAGTTGGCTGACTGACACCATGCATTAAATGCTTCATCAGACTTCAAATTTCTCGATTGGCGTAGGTCAATATGTCCTGGAGTGCACCATATACACATGGGATGCTCTTTGGTCGTGTTTATTCACCATTTGGTATGGGTCAAACCCTCTCGCATGTGCCATCTTGTCTTCATGGGTTGTGATCCTTGCCTATTACCTTGAGTCATCTCTCAATCACCCTTTTAGCATCAACACATCAAAAATCCGAGCTCTAAGAGTTGATACCTGTGCTAAAAAATGGACACGAATATACTACGCGTAAATCCGATAACAAAATTGGCTAAAAAGCCTATATCAAAAGCAAAAGTGGTTTTTCGTGATATATTCTATGTACACAAACAGTCCAAATTATCACAATGATTGCTCAAGTTGAAGTCAAAACATCAATAAATGCATGAGTAATGAGGATAAATCATCAAGAAATGCATTATCTGGTTGACTCACATCAACTCCCTTGGTCACAAATCATACAGATTTGTCACCAAAGAGCCCAAGTAGTAGCTTGCACCATCCTCAGATTTTATGGGTTTGTACTTACCAGGTGTGCATTATCAGGAGCTTGAGTGTATTGCAAGCAAACTATCCCACGAACATGTGGAGGTAAGAACATAGTAAATTCTATGCCGTCCAAAAGGACTAATCAGAATATTCAACATGTCGTTGAGGTTGCAGGCCCTACATGCAATCAGGGCGAGCCCAATCGAAGATCACGTTCGATAGGAGAAAACCCCAGACAAAGCCAGGGACCCGACATACGGGCTAATATCAATGAAAGGGCTAAGTCTCGGAGGATCCTTGATGCCTCCACTGGCCAAAACCGAGGAAATAATATAGCAGAAGGTTCCCTCCATGGACGAGAGTGGGGTGCATCTCCGAACATGGGGAAGAATCCGTACCCAAGTCCGCACGCAATGGCCTTACAGACCCACATTGACTACATGGCGAATATGCATGAATTTAACAAGAGGCTCAATGCTGAGGGGCTCCCACCTTGTCCGGTCGGGGAATTCATTCCTCCGAACCTGACACCTACCAAGGTCCCAGATCAAACTCCGGATCCGCAAAAAGATGCTCTCTCTCGCCAATCTGATAGAGAGGCGAATAGTCATGCTAATTCAAGACCTGATGAAGATAGAAAATCAGCATTAGACCACATCGGGCCCGCGTGTGACTGATGGGGTTAAGCCCTTGAGTGGGGCAATATTGAACATTCAGCCACTCCCGTCACGTCCGAGCCCAACGAGAAGGGCGAAGAGAATCCCATAGGTCCGAAAGAGAGCAAGTGATAAGCTCTTTATACTCATCCTTAGCATTTCGATTCAATGCTCCATCTTTCAATTTTGAATCAATTTGTAAAATCATCTCTTCTCGAGAGCTCTTTGCTTGAGCTCCTGTTGATGTGCCAATCAACCAAATAATCCTTTAAGAGTAATGAAAACTTTACCCAATCTAGGACCTTTTGTTTGCCGTTCAGTGACGTCACGCACCTTCTCTAAGTTTATCTTTTCTTGGTTTCAACTCAGACGTATTGTTTGTTGTATGGGTTTTATACTCCCCTTTTAGCTTGCCTGGTTGTGTTACTTCAGTAGTGCACAACTTTTCACCTTTAAAATCTTGTGAGCTAACAATTAAACCGTGTTGTTAATCATTTACAGAAGTCAGTTACTTTAAACCCAGTTCATCAAAAGTTTGTTTCGGTGGTACCCCTCATTCAAAATCAAGTGTCGTTTCATCCATGTGATTGAAAGCTTTCAAGCTTAGTAAATATGTTATCTTTTTGGCAGTTCCTACTTCAAATAGTGTGTGGATGTTGTTTCTTCCTTTCAAACCGGCAAAAGGTTTTTCATAAATTACCTCACCATGTCTTTTGTGCCTATGAAGTAATTTTCCTTTAAAGATGTACGTTATGGTTAAAGGAGTCAGAGGTTGATTTTAGATCTTTAAGGATTTTCATATCTGCGTTTGATTTCATGTTTTCTTCAAGAATACCTTTTAAAACCTTATACTTTATGTTAGTAATACCATCCGCAACGGAAGCGATTTAAGGATCTAGATCTATAAAATACACGTAATAAAATAACTAGATCTATATCTACAAGGGGGTTGTAGAACATACCTGTTGGATCTCAAAATCCAAGTTGAAGAACCGCAATAGAAAGAATGCAAGAAGATGTGAAGAGCACCACGATCTTCCGTACGTGTGATCCAAGCAACTCCCGGTGGAAGGAAATTCTCGACTCGAACCCTTCCGATATGCTACCCGGAAAAACCTCCAATATTTTTCCCTTCTCCCCTTGGCCGAAAATATTCTATCTTCTCTCTAAGAGATGATAGTTGAATTTTATGTGTATTGTAAGGCTTGGGAGGACTCTCTTTATATAGGAGAGTAAAACTTAACCTCCAAGAATTTTATTATGCAAATAAATAAATCCAATAAATAAAAATAATTCCATAATATTCTAGAACAAATCTAGAATAATATTTATCTTTATTTCTTTCCATAAATATTTATCTAATAAATATTTTATGCACATGTCTTATTAATACACAAGAAAAACAATTTCTTGTTCCATAAAATAAGCATGAGGCGAAAATCACCAATATTGACCTAGTCAATATTAATTTTGCCATTACACAATAATTGGGCCAAGATTATGAAAAATGTCTTTTCCGCATATTTAATTATTTAGCGCAACTAATTTAATAGTCCACTAAACAATTAATTCACATATCGTTTTAATAAAGTCCAACAAGAACTAAATTAATATTATTAGGATTCGACGTCCGAGAATAGCTATGCTATATAGGAGGCACGTCGGGGACCATGGACTAATAATCAGCGGCTCCGATAAATCAAATAAATAATTTTCTTACGAACAGAATAATTATATTCGATAAATCAATCACAGAATATGCCACCATAATCCCGTGATCGCACTCTCTCGATTATGAGATTATATTTATCTCCTCACGAGAATAATAATAAGCGTCCATTGATATAATCATTACATATGGATTAATCCTCCACAGACTGTTAATTCTAAATCGGGAAGTTACCGTTAACCCTTTTCAGAACCTCTTATCGTTATTTACCATTAACCCCCTAATGATCAATTAATTCATACAACTCACTGGTAGCTAATCGGTGTAATATGAACTCTCGCGCGCGATCGATCGTTTCTAGGATTAACAAACAAGGGAACTGCTTCATCTACTTCCACTAAATGGAAGGAATGGATTCCGTATCCGTGATAAACACAGACTACTCACTCAATCCAAGATACAATGCCAAGATGGGGTAATTCAGATCACAGACTCGAGTGTAATCCTTAACCGTCAAGTCAAACCTCATAATCGATTCAAGCGTTTGATCGTGATCACCTCAGATTAAGATATATCCATAAATATGATCATCCATTGATTCGATAAGACTTCTCGATTACGGAATTATATCGTGAACTCTAATCAAATCGGTCCAAATTACTATATGATATATCTATCATATATAAATGCCCCACTAGGTTCTCTTAACCGAAAGTCCGGATAAGACAATCACACCTATTGTGTTCTGGGTGCATTAATAGCACGTTAAAGGAGAGACCCGATACTCTCGATTAACTTCACTACGGGCTAATTGTATTTTAAGTACATCTTCACTAACTCAATTACACTGAGTTAAGTGATTACATAAACGATATACTTTAGGGTTTTCTGTAGTGTAAATACTATTGTCACATCGGTGAATATGAGAATAATAAATATGAATAATAATATCATTTCATTTATTAAATAAAACAATTACAAAATTGTCTTTCGGGCATCACACCTAACAATCTCCCACTTGCACGAAAGCATGTGATTAATTGTTTTAGAGCACACCCTATTATTTAAAATACAACAAACTACATCTCCCACTTGCTCTAAAGCAATGTAGACCCATCCCGTATTCTAGTACCCATTAAGCATATCATAACCATTGCCAGATGACAAAGTACACCCCGAGTGTGCCGTCGTAGGATAGGTCAGTGACTCGGGGAGTACCTACATCTAAATATCATGGGTCTTGATGATTAGTCAGGTTGTCGGCTCGAGACAATTCGTAGAATCGAGACGTTACCGGTCCATCTAATCATATGGTACTTTCCCAATATGCTTTGGACCTCTAGTGATTTCGAAAAAACCTTATAAGCAACCCCTTCATCGTTTGCACAATGATGTGGTATCGGCTTCCAAATCTAGAATCACTCCCAGATATGAAAAGGAAATCCTTAAGCTATATCGCCTCTCTAGCTACTACAAAAGCCGCTAATCACCCAACTAGTTAAAGTCGAGTTGGCGTTGCTGGATTCCTCCAGGCAATAGCTTCAACACAAGAGTAAACACTGAGCCCCAGATCGACTTAACGATCATCCTCAAGCTGACTTAAAGTCAAAATCAGTGTATCACATATATCCAAGTTCACACATGAATATGTCCGCATATTATTCCTCGTTCTCTTCAAGATACTAAATGACATACTAAACTTGCTTTGTTAACTGCCGAATCTAAGATTCGATCAAAGTTGACGTTCAATAACCTGACCATCTCTTACTACAAAGAGAATCTATCCCATTTCTCTTGATCCGAAGATTTAAAGAGTCATTCCTGAGGCATAGGGTAGAAATTCCTCGTTGAATGTTGCATACATTGATGCATCATCTTAACCAATAAGATGGATGGGAAACCGGTGATCGATTCTAATGAATTCGACCGAGTCAAACTCTTAAGAATGTTGTCCAAATCTCATTGCTGAAGAATTGTGGCATTGTCGGTCGACTTTCGGATAACACACCCATGTTGATTCCAACTCAGTGCGGTGTTATCCTTCACAAACACTAATATATGTATATATTCACTACTGTACTAAAATTGATATATAGTCTACAAAAGACTTATCAATATTCTGGTCAAATCCCCATATTGTAGAAATATATGACTTCCATTGACCGAGAGGTTCGCTTTTTATCCACAAAGGACATAAGCCTTGGATCATCATCCCGTCATAAGTTCATAAGGCAATACCTTACATTTGAATGAATCCAGACTCCATTTGTTTGGCAAGAAAGTCTCAGGGAATCACCCATATTTTCTTTTGAACGAAATCATGCAATACTAAGTGGTAAGAGAGTTCAAGGTCTGATTAACTCTCTACTTCTTAGGGAATTACCCCTAGACCACTCAATCTTTGCTCTGAAAGATAAACTTTCCTATTCATTCTACTCGTTTTCATGTAGATCCAATTACTCCCACTTTGGGCTGAGACGCTCGGTGGTTCTACAAGAGCATGAACAGAATCGAGTACCGAACGCCATTCACGGGGTTATGGCTATTAAACCAACCTCTATTATCGTAATCCTATACTCCTCACAAAAGAGCCATAGGTCATCAATCGATCCTCGGACTACAAAGTCCATGAGAACCCGTAATGGGTAATGGATAAACCATACTCCCAATACTTATTGGGTGGATCAAAATTTGATCTAGTTTAGTAGTATTTAGTGTTATCACAAACAACCGATGTTGGGTGTGGTCTGATTTTAATCAGTTAGTAACTACCTTGAGTAAACTTACTTCAAGGTTCAAGGTTTTTCTGTTCATGGACTCTATCAGAAAGGATGCAACAGTATAACTGTCCCTTCCCGATTTCAAGAATCTAACCTTTATACTCAATAGGTTAAAAGATATATCACGAATGGTCATTGACCGAACGTATGCGCGAAATTCCCAGTCTTACCTTCAAGCACCGTGTGCTAAATGCTTATATTTACGGAAGTGGGGTGAACCTAATCCATACCTTATCCGTAAATTCCAAAGCATATTCTAGGTAGACTTCTCGGTCTTACATTTCAATGTAGACCGTTATTTCGCTTCCAATATCTTTATTGAGTTAAGCAGTGTATTATAGCACATCTAAAACTATATAAGGCAATTTTAACGGTTTCTCACTTAGTGAGAACATGTCACAATGAGGCAGGCTGAGCATCAGTCTCGAGGACTATGAATGGCCTATTCTGAGTATAGAATACTCTATCTCTGTTGAAAACAGAGAAACCTCAAAATATTTTGGATAAACTTACCGGAGTGTTTGAATAGTTATCAAACAAGAAGTCACTACTCGGAAGGTCCTGCTAGCTTGTATCTTTCATCAGACCCCGAAGGTCGTCATGAACAAGTATGTTACTTCTTTATAACCATTATCCTTTCCCAATTGAAAGGAAACTTAGTCATTGAACCTTTGAGACAATCTAACCGGTGATCGAGAAAGGAATCACCCTGAGCCGTCTTGTGTCTTGTCTTTTAGGGACTATGCACTAACTATGGAATATGAAGAAGCGTTTATCTAAATATAGAAACCAATTGCTTTTAATTGTCCTTAAGATGTGTTTTATATACATATTTCAGCAGTTGTAAGTGGTTTTGACTTTATCAAACAAAAGTCCAAGTCTTGGATTCGTACTACAAATGGTATATTCACTTTCTATTTGACAAACAAATTATCGAATATAAGGTAAATCCATTCGTTCCAACGAATCTTAAACCGAAAATAAATTTTACGCGATATCCAAGGATTGAATCCGAAATTCATTTCCTTATATCACTCCCACTATTCTAGCTAAAATTAACTGCCCGTTGTTTACTCCTTTAATCGTTAAATGCACTGCTACCATGTTCTTCCAAAGAACTTAGCTCGAGAAAATCGCCAAGGATTCATAGGTTGGTGATCCTTTAGTTAATTAATTTTTCGGTTCAGCCTTAAAGTTTTCTCAGTTTAGATGACTAACACTTTTGGACATATTCTACCATTCTTGACTTTCCGTGAATGGAAACAGTCTTGAACCAGCGGTTCGTTTGAGTAGACACTACTCTTGAACCGTGGGATGTCTATTTCGAGTGTTACTTGATGACGGTCAAATTATACCCGTAAATGTCATCAACATTATCCTTAAATCGAGCCAAATAATATATATTTCGTATTAAATCACATGTTTATATTTATTATTTAATGTTAAGTGATTATTAATATGATATTTGGTATTTAGCTGTTTTTATTATTAAAGACCGATTTATTGTGCGATAAATGCTGATTTTGTAGATCGTGATAAATCGGGAAGATAAATATCGCGCAATCGAGAAATCTCAAGATAATGAAGAGGAAAATCGGAGCATTAATCAAGAGATAAATTAGAGAAATCAGATCAACACGAAAGCGTGCAGTGGGGAACAAGATAGACAAGAGAAACGTTTAACACGTGCAGAAGAAGGCTCGGTCGACCGAGCCCTATCATTCGGTCGACCGAGTATGTCGGTTCGGTCACTTATCGGATTTTTTCATATTTACCTTCTAGATCCTTCATAAGTCGGCAGAAACCCCTATATAAGCAGCAGCTACTAGAAATTGTAAATCATCCCATCATCCCTTTATTCTTTCTTCAATCTTACAATTCATAATATAACTTTGATACAATGTAGAATAATTTGAGGGTTTCCAGCAATTTAAGGGCTGCGATATGTAAGCCTTTATTTTCTGTCTTCTTATTTTAAGTAATTAATTCCTCCCAATTATGCTTTATCGTTTGAATTAGTTAATCATAGCTAGATGATGTAGATCTAGGCTATGACGTTAGGGATGTGGCAACTCCTTGTCTACGGGGATCCCATAACCTACGTCATACACTTAGTATTTATTCATGAATCTACTTGATTTAATTAATGCGTATCTATGTTAGTTTATATGAATGCTTTACGAATTACTGTTTAATCCGTTGTGTATGATGAAACGCTGAGAGATACGTTCAGGGATGTAATCTGGGGGAAAAAGACCATTCGGTCGACCGAGCCCAGCTATTCGGTCGACCGAGCCCTGTTTTCATCCGTTAAATAGCCACGTCTTTATGGTTAGGTTAACTTAATAGAATTTATTATCTCAGTAGGTATGGCTATGGCTACGTTACTCGCTTAGTTTAATTAAAACGTGTAAAAAGGAAATACCAATATAAAACTCTTAGGTAGGCTCATGAATTGATCTTCGGACGTTCAGCGTTATCTAGGTAGGTTTATATTAGGGAATTGCATGCACCTTGTTATACGTAGATCGTAAACTAGCATGAGACTATAACTTGGTAATTGCTAGTTGGACGAGAGCTTGAGTGATCGTTTAGGAAGTACGCCTAACCATAGGAATGTTGCCTAGACGAGGTGTACGATTAATATCGGCATCCTTAGAGTCGTAAGCGTGTGAGTTATATGAGATGGAGGCACTAAAAGGCGAAGTCACGTAACAATATCACAATGATTTAGTGACTTACCGGTGCTAAGTCAAGTTAAAGAGGATGACTCCCGTAGCCAATATAAGATAGATACAAATAGATTGACAGTTAATAAGTTCAGTTTATTATATAAATTATCTAGGTCCAAACGATAAAGACTATAATTGGAGAGGTTAATTACGTTGTGTCGAGTCATGTCTTTACCTTTCTTGTCTTATGTTGGTCGTAGACCGCCTCTATGTCCTTGACATGTTTAATTAATTGTTTGTATATAAAATGATCCACAATTGGTTCCCTGTGGGATCGACCTTGATTCACTATAGCTATACTACGATGGGCCTAGTCCTCTTGCTAGTATTGGTTTATGGTGGTCAAGTATTTTATTATCACTTGATCTACGTCATCAAGTTTTTGGCGCCGTTGCCGGGGAACCAACGGTCAATTTTATATATAAATAATTTTCTTATTCATGTCAAGTTTTCTATTTTAGAGTCGGTTTTACGTTTTGAGTCCCTCTCGTTATGCCTTTCGTCTGAAAATTCAGATTCTTAAAATAAATAAAAATTTAAAAATAAAAATATATATAGAAAAAATTCGGTAGACCGAGAGACCTCATTCGGTCAACCGAGAATTTATTTTTGTTTTCTTCTGGTTCTATTTTCTGGAATTTCGCGTGTCTGTTTATCCTCAGTATGTTTAATCCAGTAGATACGATAGAAGCATGGGAAACCATGTTAAAATCGATCACGGTCTGCTTTGTTTTCTTTTGTTTAGAAACCAGGGAAGCAATAATCTGAGTCAGTAATTTTTCAAAAGTGAGAAAATAACCAAGCAAACATGTGGAGCTACGAATCTAAGATGGGAAAAACGATGGAAGCAATACCTTTAAAGCACCAAGATGGCTCCGGAAAAAAAAATATATATTTAAAGGCTTAAATTCTTCGTGGTACAATGTTGAAGGCAAGGTACTACCTTTTTTGCTTATGTTTTACTACCTTTTGGTTTTTTGAGCATAAGTTAGCCTATACATGAACCTTAGTATGAATCTTGGCCCGGAGTGGTTTGTAAGATTGTTTCTATTAGTGTGGAAGGTTACGCCCCCAATCTGTCTCATCTAGAGGTGTAAGGAAACATGTAGTCGTTGAAAGGAAGCAAAGTGAATAAAGAGTTCCTCGTAGTTCTATCAAAATCTCATTGTCCTATGCATGAGATTACTTCTAACTTGGCCAGGGGAGCAACAAATTGTGTAGTTTAAGCATTCACAATCTAAAGAAGGCGTTGAGTTTTGAGAGAACACAATCTTACGCTCGCGTTGAGTTTTATGGTGATGGCTTCTCGGTGAACCCACCTTAAGCGAAGCGAGATTACGCTTTGGGTGACAATTTAGAAATCGGAGACTCTTAGTACATGGGTTCGAAATGGTCTAACCATGGTGGGCAAGTTCAACCGAGCCGGCTCAATCGACTCCCCTCCACGTGTGATGTACGTTGCGAGTTCAACAAGACTTAGCATAGCCGATAAGCCTTCGGGCTAAGCGGGGCTTAATCTTGACAGATTGGCACTGAATCGTCACATATGTTCCAACGACGAATAAGGCGGCGTAGGCTTGCCTACATAACCGAGCTTATTCGGAGTACTTTGATTCATTGTTTCTTATTGTCAAGGCCAAAACCATAATTTTAACCGAGTTTCTTAGAATTCACTAATTCCTAAAACGAGCCGAGGTAAGAGCTTTGGATAAATGGTATGGATAAATGTCGCTTCCTAGGTCTCACAACCAAGGAAGGGTATTAATCCATAAAAGCAACAAGCCCACCTCTTATAGTGCTTGAAGGGTCAAAGTGCAGCGATCCAAGAATGATAATCGACAAGGATACTTTTTGGAAAGTCGAAGTGAGGACTTTAAACTCGTAACTACTTCTTTAAAACCCTTAGGATTTCTTTTTAGGATTTTAGGTTTTGAGTCAAATAAAAGTAATGTGACATATGTTGAGGTTTTTTATTTTGCCGTGTTCCGATGGCCATTGGGCTAAGGATGTGCAAAACTTTTTTACTCAATAGGCCACGTGAAATAGAGTTCCATAGGAGAGTCAAGAAATTGCTAAAGAAAAAAGAAATTTAGCAATCAATCTTAAGATGGAAGCATTAAGAGAGCTTGAGAATTACTGAAAATGTAACAGAGAATGATTGGTGCGAACAAGAACAATTTTGGTCAACTTCCAAAATCTTTTAGAATGGTGATCCAAGTGAAAATCCAAAGTAGTGTGCAATTCATTCTGCAATTATCCTTATCTTTCCCTTTACACTTTTTCACCTTCAAACTTTTCGATCCTCTCACCAATCTGCCCCAACAGTTCACATTTCTAACCATTCTTTCATCGCCTCTCTTTCTTTCCATCCGTTTCACCCTCCCACCCAATCTCAATGCCTTAACCATTTTCAACCCACCCATAAACACAATTTCTTACCCGTCCTTTATCTTTTCTTCCCACCCTTATGTGTATCTTTTTTCTAAACCCATCATAGTTTCAACCTCCATTTTGTTTACACAATACCTATGTGTTGCGGAATTTGAAATATTGCTAAGCTTTAATGATTATCTTTTATCATTTTGATTTTCATGATCCTAGTTGGGGTAAGTGTAGCTCTGACCCTAGCTAGATTTTAAGAGTTTTTGGTTCAATCAACGTACAACTTATTTTTCTACCGGAAGTTTTCAATTTCACATTTTTTCCGTCTATTCCGGCATTTCTAGATGATCAGTTTTGTTCTGAACTATCACACCGATCCGACCTTGTTGATGACGGTTATGGCTTTTATGTGATACATTGGGTTATTAGTAATTTCGAGGAGTAGCTACATCTCCCAAAGTTGTTGATATCCAATGCAAGCGAGAAGTTTCTGCGCTAAGTATTTGATTTTATCTTTAGCCAATAGGTCGCATTGAATCTGTTATACCTTACCAAGTTTCTCTTTTCCTGGATTGAATACCTTTTCGATCGAGTCACCCTCATGTTTTCCCACGTTGGGTAATGCTTTTTGATCTTTGTCTTCTCCACCCGGTTTTAAGAATATTTAGGCGGTGGAGGTTGTAGATGAAGACCACCATCTTTAGTTGCTTGTTTATTTTTCTTTCTATTTAGTATTTTTCTTTTGGTTTCTTGTCATTGGTTGTATAAAATAAAGTGGCTTAAAGCTGCTTTTAGGTATTTATACCTAATTACTGCCACATTATTTTATCACTTCCATAGACATGGTATTTGACGATTTCGTGGAGTTTGTTTGCTTATACAGGATGTGTCTATCTCTCCACGACGTGCTGACATTTACTCCGATATTGTTCCTTTACTTGAGAGCCGTTTCCAGAGCTAAGTCTTTTTCTTAAATTCTCATTTATTTTTGTCATTGAGGACAATGCCATGTTTAAGTGGGGGGTAGGAGACTTAGCTATGTTATGTTATGATTGAAATTTGAATGAAACGGTAGAAAAATTGAAATATTGAAAATTTGAATACATGCCACATTATTTATCTCGTACCCTTAGAATTGTGAGTTCCTAGCTAAGAATTGATAGGAAAGGAACCAAGTTTCATGAGTACGTGATCATTTTATACTTATGTTAAGTAAATTTAAGGATATTCATGCTGGTTATTGCAAGTAGTTATTTATTATTCGATTACTCAATCTGTGAATCGAGTTTTACCGCGCTTATCATAATAACTGAAGAACTTATGTGTACATTGCATAGATGATTGGTTATGTGAACTTAGTATCAATATATATCTGCTGATGCATTCTTATCTTTTAGCCATTAAAGTAGAGTAATAAGCTTGAGACGTACCTGTGTTTTAGCAAAATGTTAGACACTGGGCTTGTAGTAACATTACCAAAGTAGCCCCGCGCTTGTGGTAATATTCGATGCTATACATGATCTAAGATAGGGGGATACTCTAAAAAGTTTTCTTCCTTGAGATTGATAGTATTTGAAAAATGAAGAATTGAAGAAATTCAACTTTTTAAGAGGCTTTGAGTAGTACTCGGTCTCCAAGTCCAAAATCCCTATAGATACGCTCTAGTGCTCTAACCATTGCGAGGCATAAGAAGTATGAATGCTGATGTTGGTAGGTTGAGATTACGAAGTCAGCATAAACTCTAATCTTGCCACATATATATAAAACTAAATGCACATGCACACATCACTTCGATTCATAGTAAGTAGTGAATAATGGATATCTTATGAGCATGACTAGTATGAGTTGACTTGAGTTTCTTGTGTAAGTATGATTTGACCATAGAAAATGTTGTCTTGGGGAATGACTTTTTGATGCTTTGTTCGGGACGATCAAAGTCTAAGTGGGGGGTAGTTGATGACGGTCAAATTATACCCGTAAATGTCATCAACATTATCCTTAAATCGAGCCAAATAATATATATTTCGTATTAAATCACATGTTTATATTTATTATTTAATGTTAAGTGATTATTAATATGATATTTGGTATTTAGCTGTTTTTATTATTAAAGACCGATTTATTGTGCGATAAATGCTGATTTTGTAGATCGTGATAAATCGGGAAGATAAATATCGCGCAATCGAGAAATCTCAAGATAATGAAGAGGAAAATCGGAGCATTAATCAAGAGATAAATTAGAGAAATCAGATCAACACGAAAGCGTGCAGTGGGGAACAAGATAGACAAGAGAAACGTTTAACACGTGCAGAAGAAGGCTCGGTCGACCGAGCCCTATCATTCGGTCGACCGAGTATGTCGGTTCGGTCACTTATCGGATTTTTTCATATTTACCTTCTAGATCCTTCATAAGTCGGAAGAAACCCCTATATAAGCAGCAGCTACGAGAAATTGTAAATCATCCCATCATCCCTTTATTCTTTCTTCAATCTTACAATTCATAATATAACTTTGATACAATGTCGAATAATTTGAGGGTTTCAAACCAATTTAAGAATTTGCAATATGTAAGCCTTTATTTTTCTGTCTTTTATTTTAAGTAATTAATTCCTCCCAATTATGCTTTATCGTTTGAATTAGTTAATCATAGCTAGATGATGTAGATCTAGGCTATGACGTTAGGGATGTGGCAACTCCTTGTCTATAGGGATCCCATAACCTACGTCATACACTTAGTATTTATTCATGAATCTACTTGATTTAATTAATGCGTATCTATGTTAGTTTATATGAATGCTTTTAATTAATTACCGTTTAATCCGTTTGTGTATGATGAATTTGAGAGATACGTCAGGGGATGTAATCATCGGGGAAAAAGACCATTCGGTCGACCGAGCCCGACTATTCGGTCGACCGAGCCCTGCTTTCATCCGTTAAATAGCCACATCTTTATGGTTAGGTTAACTTAATAGAATTTATTATCTCGGTAGGTATGGCTATGGCTACGTTACTCGCTTAGTTTAATTAAAAGCGTGTAAAAGGAAATACCAATATAAAACTCTTAGGTAGGCTCATGAATTGATCTTCGGATGTTCAGCGTTATCTAGGTAGGTTTATATTAGGGAATTGCATGCACCTTGTTATACGCAGATCGTAAACTAGCATGAGACTATAACTTGGTAATTGCTAGTTGGACGAGAGCTTGAGTGATCGTTTAGGAAGTACGCCTAACCATAGGAATGTTGCCTAGACGAGGTGTACGATTAATATCGGCATCCTTAGAGTCGTATGCGTGTGAGTTATATGAGATGGAGGCACTAAAAGGCGAAGTCACGTAACAATATCACGTTGATTGATGACTTACCGGTGCTAAGTCGAGTTAAAGAGGATGACTCCGTAGCCAATCTAAGATAGATACAAACGGATTGACAGTTAATAAGTTCAGTTTATTATATAAATTATCTAGGTCCAAACGATAAAGACTATAATTGGGGAGGTTAATTACGTTGTGTCGAGTCGTGTCTTTACCTTTCTTGTCTTATTTGGTCGTAGACCGCCTCTATGTCCTTGACCTGTTTAATTAATTGTTTGTATATAAAATGATCCACAATTGGTTCCCTATGGGATCGACCTTGATTCACTATAGCTATACTACGATGGGCCTAGTCCTCTTGCTAGTATTGGTTTATGGTGGTCAAGTATTTTATTATCACTTGATCTACGTCATCATTACTCGTCGCGAAAGTGATTTGTTCTTCCCTTGGAGTTTGGACTCGCTACAAGAAGTTGCCATTAGTTTCCGAGGAGACCTTTTAAATCGAGTGTAAGTGTCGTTTTCCTGGGTTAGGCGAGTATCGGTGGTAGGAAGTAAGTGATTAATGGAATAGTTCTTGGAAATCCTACTTAAGCATTAATAGTAGATTGAAGGATGAATGGTTTCATCAAACGATTGGACCGGGACATGGTTTTGATGATCTAAGAAGTTTGAGGCATGTTTAATAAGTTTGTTGTGGTCAAGGGTTTTTGAATCAGGGAATATCTCTTGAAGTGTAATTGTATAGGAATAAAATGAATTGATCATAGGTATGGAAATTTATTGATGGCGTTGCAGGAAACCCTAGTAGGATCGAAAAGCCAATCTTTCTTGTGTGTTATAATTTGGAGTTCTTTTTTAAAAGGCTAAAGTAAGATGTGAAACATAGAGAGTTAGTTGAACTGAGATGTTTTCTTATGATTGTGTCTTAAAGTATAAAGGTTTTTGATTAATGTAAGATTAATCTAGATCGTAGAATCTTTTGGAGAATGAGGAGTGTAGCACTAAGTTTGAAATGTGTACCTAAGCTTTGATGTGAGTGGGACATTAGAGATAGACCGTGGGAAGTTCAGAAGATGGTAGCTAAAGATGTGAAATTCCAGTTGGCATGAAGCGCTAGTCTAGGCAGGCAAGCTCTGGAGAGTTTCCAAGACGAAATTCCTATAAAGGGGAAGTATTTGATACCCCGTATCTTTGTAAAATGGTATAAAAGTATTTTTATGATTTTGTGTGTCCCGGTAAATTGTGATGGGTTATGTTTTAATTAAATAATAGAGTCAAGATAAATGTAAAAGGTATTTACGGTATTTCAAAAGTGTAACATTTGGCAAGGGCAAAACAGAAATTTTATCAACATCTATTTTAACCCACCCCTAAACACTTTCATTTTTCAATCCCACCTTTTCCACAAGAGGAGTCGGGTGAGAGAGAGAGAGAGAAAATGAGGGAAAGAAAATAAAAAGAGAGGAGAAAAAGAAAAGAGAGAAAGAGATGCAATCTTCCCTTTTTCGATCAATCTGGCCGTTGAAATCACAAACCAATGACACCAAAATGCTTCTCTCGATGAAAGCTGCATTCTAGTACAAGTTTTACTCTAATCGGGTAAAGTCTAGAAAACCCATTTTTTAGATCTAGATGTGCTCTTGAGCATTTCTTTTTTAGCTTTTTATGTTTTAAAGGTTGTAGTAATTGTAGAATTTTGTTTTGGAGGTAGATTCAAAGTGGGTTGCTTAGATTCTTGAAGATTTGCTTGTGGAGCTAGATCTTCTTGGAATGTTCTTGAAAAGTTCATGGTGATGTCTTGAAGATTCAAACTTGAATTCATCTTTGTTTCAAGGAATTGAGGTAAAGGGGTGTTAAACTGAATCTTTAGTTGTTAGTAGCTTTTAAATCTTGTCAATGACTTGTATAAATGCTAGATTTGATTGTTATAAAGTGTTAGAAGTGTTTTGGATTCAAAGTTTATAGCTTTTGTTCACCAAAACACAGATCTGGGGGTCTTAGCTGGCGTCAAGGTGGCCTTAGAGGGCGCCAACAATGAAAAGATAGCTCCGTTTACTTTTGGCGGGCGCCAAACCTACGCAGCAAGCCCCAGCAGTTGTCTGGTGAGCCACAGGACCGTCGGCGAGTGCCAAGTTTGAACAATGAACTCCAGGTTAGTTTGGAGGGCACCAAGATGAGATCGGTAGATGCCAAAGATGAACATAGAATTGTGTTCAATGTTTTCGGGTGGCAAAGACTGCCAGAATTGAACAAAGAGTTCATTCTTATGGTTGGCGGGCGACAAAGTACCCAGAAGTGTAGAATCATGTTTTAGAGCCCATTTGAAGCATTCCATAGTGTAGAATCATGTTTAAGAACCCTTTTGGAAGAGGAACAATCTCCCATGTCCCAGTTTTCTCTATAGCATCAAGTTCATCTTGCATCACCTTTCTCTAAGCCTCACCCTTTACAGCTTCATTATAGTTTTTTGACTCAGTAATTACATGGGCACTTAGAACATAATTTTTTTGTGAGCTAGTGATAAATTGGACAAAAATTCAACCTTCTGAAATGTATGAGGTTATGTCCTTAGCTTTGAATGATTGCGAGATACGAGTCATTCAAATAAGAAGGAACACCCTTGACCTAGTGGATCTTCCGGTCAAAATGGTATCATTAATGAGGATTTTGAGCTACAATGGATGGTTGGTCCTAATCTTGTTCATGAGAAAGACCTTGAGCAGTTAGACCATGAACTTCAAAATGCTTCTCTTCCAAAAGTGGTAAAGGAAGTGAAAAATTATCAGTATTACCCAAGTCTTGAGTGTAATTAAGTTCATGGACAGTGACATCTCTACTAATAAAAATCTTCATTTTTTACAAGTTTAAGACGCAATAACCTTTAACATTTAAAGCATTCCCTAAATAAACAGACTTGATGCTTCTCTGAGCAAATTTATTACCCTTAGTATGCGAATTACAAGAATAGGCTAAACAACCAAAAAAACCTAATATTTTTGTAAGAAGGTAAGGAACCAAACAGTAACTCATGAGGAGATTTCTCATGCAAAATAGGAGTAGGCAAAACATTTATCAGATTCACAACATGTATATCACAATAAGTCCAGTAAACAGATGGTAAACCGGATTGAAATTTTAGACTTCTTGCAACATTTAATATGTAATGGTGTTTCCTCTCCACGACTCCATTTTGTTGTTGAGTATGAACAACAATAGTTTGATGCACAATACCTTTAAGGCAAAAAAAATCAGAAATATCAAACACACGACCATTATCAGTTCTCAATAATTTGATTATTTTTTTAAATTGTGTTCCAACCATATTACAAAAGGCCTGTACAAGAGTTCTAACTTCAGCTTTAGATTTCAAGTTTCGACATATAAACCCATTTGTACCTACAGAAATCATCTACTAGAGTAAGGAAATACTTGTGTCTATGTACACCAGTAATCGTGTTAGGACCCCAGATTTCCATATGCACAAGATCAAAACAAGCAAAAGAGGATGGCCGGCTTAACGGAAAACTAAGCCTCTTTTGCTTTGCTACAGGACAAATATGAATATAGCCTCTATTAGCCTTAATTTCCTTGTGATGATAACTCAAAACCTGCCTTCTTTTAGAAGAAGCATGCCCAAGTCTATAATGGCAAAGCGATGATACTGTTGTGAAGAACCAGAAACAGCAGAAATAGAAACAGCAAGAGCATAGCATTCTTTATCAGCTTTAAGAATATATAATCCATTAGTAAAACTATCTAAATCAATCCTCTTCAAACTGAGCATGTCTTGGATCACACAACAGTTTAGATAAAATTTGACATTATAAGATCTTGACCTAATCAACTTACTGATGCATATTGGGTTAAAACTAAATCCGGTACACACAATACATGATCAAGAATCAGATCCTTATTAACTTTCATTTGCCTTATATGTGAATTTCTAGCATTCATACTATTAGGCAAGCTAACAGACATTATCAATTGGTTTACAAGAACTAAATAGAGATTTATCAAACACTATATGGTAAGTAGTAGAAGAATCAATTATCCAATAGAAAAGCTTAAAATTACCTGACCATTCATCAGGTTGGAAATTAGTATTTAGAGCTACAAAGTTCACCGTGGAGGGATTTCCAGATTCTTGAGTTGCCTTCAAACGACTCAAAATCTGTTGATACCACTCCTGAATAGTAGAAACTTGAGGATTGATCTTAACATCTTCAACCTCATTTTGCACCCAAATATCTGCACCAACACAATTTGCAGAAGATATGCTCATTCCCCTGCCTCCAAAATTAGCAGGGTAGCCATGCATCATGTAGCAACGGTCAGTAATGTGTCCTATCATACCACAATGCACACAATGTGGTTTCTTGTTACCATTATTGTAATTCTTTCTGTAGTTACCATTCTGATTTTGTACTGCTAGGGCAACCTTTAGATCTGAATCATTAATGCCAAACACAGCAACGAATTCTACAATCTTGACTCCTGAAGAAGAACCATATTCTGCTGTTTCTTTTGTTTTACAGCCATAGAGAACATAGCCTTGATCGAAGGTAAGGGATCACACATTAAAACCTGAGACTTAATGGCAAAATATTCATCATTCAAACCCTTTAAGATTTTGATAACATATTGTTTTTCTATATACCCTAGAAACCATTTCTTGCCACAATCACAATCCGGAGGTGTGCTTACAGTAACCAATTGATCCCAAAGAAAATTTAAACGCGTAAAATACTGAGAAACAGAAAAATTACCTTGCTTAAATCTCCTCCATTATATATGACAGAGTGTAAGTATCACCTCCTCCAAATCTTTCTTCAAGATCATCCCGCATATCCTTAGCAGTCTTGTATGAAGCAATGCCTTGAGCAATATTTCTTGAAACTGAATTCACAAACCAAGCTTTCACCATACTATTGCATTGCCTCCAAGCCGAATAATGAATATTAGTGGGCAAAAGAGGAAGAATATTACCATCAACGAACCCCATCGTGTTCTTTGATGAAAGAGCTGTCATCATAGAAATCTTCCAGCTGTGGTAATTGCTATCATCAAAAAGTGGTTGAACGAGTATCAATGCGGGATTTTCATTCGGATGAAATACCAAATCGGATGGGACAGCTGTTCCTTGAATCTCCATGATTCAGAAAAAAAGAACAAGAATCGGAAGTATGAAGGTAAAAGATGAAGCGAAAGCTAGCTTAGAGAAGATTTGATACCATGTAGTGATTCTTGAATTTATAGTTGGAGCAGAAAGAAAGAGTACAGACGCTTGAAGGAAGAAGAAACTCAGACTTTCATTATCAAAACTGTAAATGAATGATACAACTTTCTTTTCTTAACTAAACTGCAGTACTACTGCTTATATACACAACAGTAGTAGCAGTTACTAAGTTAGTTATATTAACTTAACTAATCACCTAACAAACTAACACCTTTAGGTTTTTGTACAAATGCTTAGGAGAGGTAATAACAAGTGTTCCATCTTGCTTATAAGTGATGCAACATTGCTCACTAAGGCCGGCCAAAGTAAAAGAATAGCTGCACTGTGGAGACCTAGAAACTGCGCTCGATTTTGCTTCCATGTGTCCCTTCACTTGTGTCAAATTGACGGATTGCTGGATTCGGATTCTGGATTTCTTCATCTGAGTGAAATAGTATATGGATTAATTATGAAAAACAAAAGAAAACAAATTTCAAAACAAATGTTCACCTTAAGTAACAATATCAACAATGGCGTTATTTTTTAGTTGTTACATTGATAATAAATGATGCTACTTGCAACTAGGGGTGTAATCGAGCCGAGTCGAGCAGATACTCTCTAGAGATCAAGCTCGACTCGATTAAAAAAGTTTAGGCTCGAAACACGGCTCGAGCTCGATCGAGCCTTAAAAATGCAAGATCGGACTCGACTCGCTTAGTACTCGATATAGCTCGACTCGGCTCGTAAACTCGATTATTTTCCTAGAATTCATTTAATTTTTAATGAAATATGGCAAGATCGAGCTTCACTCGTCTAACACTCGACTCGAATAATATTTCTTTAATTATGACAAATAATATTTTATAATAAATTTAATTAAGCTCGATTAAGCTCGCGAGCTACTCGATTAATATATTTTAAAACTCGAGCTCGGCTGGTTAATTATTCGAGTAGCTCGACTCGAGCTTGAACTCGAAAAAACCAAATCGAATCGATCTCTCTTGCGAGAAAGTCTGCACGAGCAAATTTCACGAAGAAATTTCAAATTTCATTTACAACCCTACTTGCAACTTTCATAGGAAAGCTTTAATTGGTGCACTCACTAAAGAGAATAACGTAAACAAACGAGCACACAATATTGGAATGGGAGTAAGTAGAAAGTGTTTTCCTTACTATAAATTTTAATATTTAGCATGATGTTGTACTTAATTGTAATTCAAATGTCCGATGTCACATAGAAGAATCGATGGAACCTCATTGAAAGCACAATCCAATTCCATTAAAGAAACACACACAAACTTAAACAATTGAATATGGATGGGATAGATGGACGTTGCATTCTAAATCTCACGCTCACGGGTGGTGATAGATCCACTACGCAATATCTAAGCCACATTCACTACACTTTTTTATTAATTGATTGTAATAGGACACATTTTAATCAATGACCCTACACTTTCATCAAGGGCTAGAGTGCATGCAGTGAATGTGCACTACACATGAGCTGCCGATTCTTCTTCCATGGCTTCGGAGATTTGATATACGGAGAAGCTTCTCCGGCTCTCCTCCTTGCTCCGGCACGATAGGTCAGTTTTCAATGATGCCGAAGTATGTTTTGATGATGTGCGCGTGATTCTTCTCTTTCGTGTAACCCCTCTCTTCTCTGTGTTTGGAGCGGTTGAATCCTTCTTTGACCTCCGGCATTCGGATATGGTGTTTCTCTCCGGTCTTTGCAATCAATGATACTAGGCTCTCTTGATTCGAACGGCCGTCCTCACCAAATGATTTACTCTTCTTGAGCTAGGGTGTCTTGTTTTGAGTAGACCTGTTCCATGATAAGCTCTTCAACGCGCTCCTCTTTCCTGTTGGGCTCTTTCCTCGTTTGTTTTCCTTTGGGTTTGAATTCATGCAGATTTTGGGGGTTACCACTGCTGTGATGGTTTTGGTTGCTCGATTTCTTGTTTGAGGATTCTGACTTTGGGAATTTGATACCTTGAAGGTTGGTCTTATTTGCTCTCCATGATTCGGTTGGATTGCTTAGAATGTCAACCTTCAAAGTTTTGCAATTATAATGTGATCAGAGTTGGCTTTTACTGTGATTTCTGCCACTTCTAATACTGTTGTTTTGAGTATGGCACTCATCCACAGTGTGCATTACTCAGGGGCGGACCCAGCATGGTAGGGGTGGGGTGCATGGACCCCACTCAAATTTCCGGGCGAAGTTACTAATATACCCCTCTAATAATATTAAAACTGTGTATTTATATTATTTCAGACACTTCTTTGTGTAATTATCCATATAGTTCAACGGGTTAGAATTTGAATACAAATCCTAAGGTCACGGGTTCGGAACTTTGCTCTTACATCTTTTTTAAACTTATTTTTTTGAATTTGGCCCTGGAAAAATTTCCTAGGTTCGCCACTGGCATTACTTGCTGATTGGATTTCTGGTTGGTTGATTCTGATAATGTGGTTACTCCTCTTGCTCCTGTTTCTAGTTTAGTGTCCTTGCTGATGGTCTGCTCATACTTGTTAAAGCATAAAGCGCCGGCAAAGCACCGGGTCAAGAAAAGTGTGAGCGCCAAAAAAGCATCGTTTTTTCACTTAAATGTGCAAAACAAAAAATATGATGTTTTAATTAAAAACTAACCAAAAAAACAAATAAATCATGTAAAAACAATATAATACTTTAATAAAACACTAAAACCAACTATTAAAACATCAAAACAACTAAACCACAACCACAAAGCCATGATGTCATCTATAGTCTATGTAGTAATAACACTTCAGAGTTATTACTTAACATAATAACATTCAACAAAGTAACTAAATTTCTTGTTGGGAGACAAGTAAGTAACTAACTAGGTAGACAACTAACAATTTAACATAATAACAAATTAACAAAATTCAATAATATCGAATGGATTTTTACTAATTAAAGACTTCAAATGTTACTTTATGCTTATAAAAAGTACATTGGCATTGCTAAGTATTACTACTAATCACTCAGAACCGAAAAGAAAAGGAAAGGAAAAAAAGAAAGAAAAACATTAAAAGCGAGAAAAAACACAACAACCCTTCTGTTAGCACTTTTTAGACAAAAAGACACTTTTAACGATTTAGCGATGCTTTTTACGCTTTTAGCGACGCTTTCTCATGATGGCGCTTAACCTGCTATTTTGAAGCGTGGCATTGGTGTCTGGCGCTTTAGTGACGCTTTCTCATGATGACGCTTAACCTGCTATTTTGAAGCGTGGCATTGGCGCCTGACGCTTTAGCGACGCTTTAACAAGTATGGCTCTGCTGTTTCTTGGAGTTTCCTGGGGTAATTTTGTATAACTGTGAACCCCAATGCTGTTTTGACTCCTCTTGAAGGCTTAGTTGTTTTCTAAGGGTCTTAGTATGGTGTTCTAAAGTGTTGTGTGCTGCTGCAATGGCTTTAGTTATGGCCTTCCCTTTGCTTTTAGTTGCACCTGCTGCTTCTGTGTTGCATTTGTTGATGGTGTTCAGGTTTGTTGCTGCTGCTTTGAGATCAGTTTTGGCTTCTCCTCTGCTTCCGGCTGCTTCAAATACTTATGTAATTGTGACTGGCCCACCTTTACAGACACCATTTTTTTGCTGTGGGTTCTGCTATTGTTGAGGTCTTTTCTGCTTTTGTTTGGTACCATGCTGATCATTTGGTTGATTTAGTGTCCTAGCTGATACTATAGTCTTTTTTATTTTGCTTCTTGGTTTGCTAAGAAGCTCCGTGTTCCTCAACTGCTTTTTGGTGGATTTTGAGGATGTTGGATGCAGTCTTTGGGATGGTTGGTTGTGTGTCTGCTTCTTTTTCAAGCTTCTTTCTATTGCCTGATGTTACCCTGCTGCTTCTGTTTAACTGGATACCCACCCTCTACCTTCTTCTTGTTGTAGAGTTTATGTGGGTTATGGTGGTTCTATGGCCTTTTATGTGAGTTTGCCTCATAAACAGCTTGGGATGCTTCAGGTCCTACCTGAAGTTGTGTTTGGCTCCTTTGCTGCTTCGTGGCTTTGTTGATCTCCTGTGAATGATGCTGCCCCTCCAATAGCCTTCACACTTTGCATTCTTTGTAGCTAGTGGTTTTGGGTTCTTTTTCATTCTTATGAAATTGTATACAGGCCTATGATTTGTTCTTGTTTATCGAATTAATTGTGGTCGTGTTTTTTTTACTTATTGTTTTGGATGTAATAATCTCGTACTATTACGTATCTTGGTATAAATTTTTACATTTAAAAAAAGCTGTGCAGTGCACATATCATTTTCACACACTTAATCAAGTAAAAAGCAAAGGTCCACAAAAGCAAAACAACAGAAACAACAGAAACCAAGAGCGGAACCAATCTAATGAGGCAGAAAAAACTTCAATAACCAGCTGTAAAAAAATGTTGAGAAGAGAAATACTCTACGGAGGAACTTCATCCAACATCTATTTTGGAACACTTCCACCACGCCCGCATTGGTGTAATGAAAATTATACTTAGAGTAACAAAAGAGTAGCCATCAACGCAGCAATCTTCTCCATTAATTCAAGAAGCAAATCATCGGTAGTGTTTTACATAGAATTATACTAACAAGATAAAGGATAGATTCGTTTCTAAAATATAAAATCTATCCCTAGATTCTCGTGCAGACACCAATGGATCTTTTGTCCTTTTGCACAGCACACCACTACACACAATGACAAAACTATTCTTGGATAAAATACCCTTACAAGTTTATTTCTCACCACCTCCCTCAAACGAAATCGGGAGGACACCACATTAAGTTTGCTTCAACATCCCACAAACTGAGGTGTTGTTAAAGCTTTAGTTGAAGCATCAGCAATTTGAGCCTCTGATGGAACATATGCAATCTTCATTTCTTTGTTAAGAACTTTATTCCAGATGAAATGCACACTTTTCCGACAAAAGCCCACGAATTCAAAGAATGGCTTACGCGTAAGCCCAGTAAAAGATAAAGCCCACGGCCTAGACACTTAGCCCGTCTCAAGCCGAGTCCGGTTGAAATGAAATAGAGCTCGTCTCAGGACTTCTCTATCTACGTCATCATCCGAAAGGAAAAATGAAGAACCAGCATCCAGCTCATCTAACAGACACTGAAGGCCAACCTGCTCGCTATTCATCAGCTCGAATAAAGCCCGTTCAACCATTCGATCTTCTAAATTACAAATTCAGAGCTCACGGCGGCCTCAGTACGCCCGCCCATCAGAGTTCGCCCAAACAAGATATACATCTCCTCACCACCTATTGTAAAACCCTGACTATAGCATCTATAAATAGCGGTGCCTCCTCACACACCAGAACTACGTGTGACATTACTCCTCAGAGCGTCATTTGTCTTGATCCCTTACACTCAAAGGTACGTAAGAAGCCACCTCGATACAACCAAAACACCCCCCATTTTTTACTTATGCAATTCAGGATATTCTTGAGCACCACCGTGTAACCACCAGACAAATTAATGACAATCAGCTAGCTAAACACCGCAAAACCTTGTTTGTCATAATTCCGACATTATCAGTTGGCTTCGTTACTGGGAAATCTAAATGTTTTCAACACATTTTCGGCAGGATTCATAATTATTATCAGACTTCTGGCGGCTTGATACCACCCCATTATTAGTTTTCCGGTCAATCGACCTTCATTGGATCCGAAGATCCATATCAATACCAGAATCTTCATCCGGAAGCTCAGATCTTCACCGGAAACTCTAACTCGATCATCACCGGATCACTTATGTAATCTTAATGGCTCAAACACGATCAAAAAGCACGGCTCCGTTAGCAGGATAACCTCCGACGTCAGGAGAACTGATCAGAACTTCACTCAGACCATCGATGGAGCAAACCTTAACCGCATTCAGACGCAAAATCCTACGGCCGAACAGGATCCCGTGTCGCATACGGCGGAAATCAAACCTGCGCAGAAAGATATACAAACTCTCCTCGATATAGGGTCCAATTCAAGATACGACCTTGAGTCCACTTTCGGCCAAAGACTAGGAAAGCAGGTCGCCGGTACGTCTCTGCTGAGACAGGCCTGCGAGCCGCCTCCATACATGGAGATGGTTACGCAGCCCAATCTAAATACAGCAACTATTCTCGCCCACACAGAATATGTTGAGAGGATGTACCAGACCAATGAATAACTTATCGCCATAGGATTGCCCCCAGGCCGATCAAAGATTTCAACATTTCGCTAATCATTTACGAGCGCCCAGCTCTTCAACATGGCGCTCCTTCTCATCGCTCTGACAGGCGAGCTCCCAAAAGAGAGTAAGCTCTAGCCCGCCTCGGACCAGGACATGGAGAACATATCATTGCTCCCATAAGAGGGGAAACCAGCAGCGACTCGCTCATTGCAACGTGTGACCTAGATTAAGGAAGCAGTAGAGGGAATCTCAGTATCGACCAGAGAGGACGCAGTCAGAAAACATCTCCAGACACTCCACCGCACCAACCCCTTCAAACGCCATCATCTACTAATGGTAAACTATGGTTGACTCCAACCAGCCTATAGAGACTCTGAACAAAAATCAAGAGCTCAAAAAACCTTAGAAGTTCAAAGTGTTAAACTTTACTCCTGCCAACGAGCCGCTGGCCCAGATTATGAATGAGGTGTAAGACAAGATGTCTATTCCTCATCCAATCAAACCCGATCAATGGGGTGCGCGGGATATGACCCAAAACCGCGACTATCACAAAGACCACGGCCACACAATTGACTATTTTAGCAATTTAAGGTGAGAAATCAAAAAGTTGGTTGCCCGCGGGGCGTTGGACTAATTCAGACAATATGGGGGCAACGTTAACAAAGAAAACCCCATTTCTCATTAAAACAGGAAGGAAATACATGTCATCACAGATGCACCTCCTAGAAAGAATCAACTAAATATAAAACAGAGCTCTGAAAAGCTAGTTGTCATGCGCAGTGCCGAACAACCAATCACGGACTCTCTTGAAATGCCTATTGTCATCTCAGACGCAGTTAAAGACGCTTGGGTTCATCGGATTCGGTCGACACGGAACCTTGTAAAGACATACTATACAATGACTACTTCAAACAGCTCAGATTCTGTGACTCACACCTCAGACCACACTATGGCACCCTTGAGGGCCTTACCAATGACACAGTATGAGTCAAGGACTCCCTCAAACTGGAAATCCAATTGGGCGACCACGAACCTTGTAGAGCCGAAAAGAAAACTTTCCTCGTGGTCGACGTACACTCAAACTACAACATGATTCTGGGAATCCCAGCCCTCAAAAGATTTCAGATGGTAATCTCAGTTCCACACCAAAGGGTCAAGTTTCATGTCAGTGATAGGGTCGGGATCGCAATTAGTTGGCCCTAAGAAATGCAGAAACATGTTAAGGAATCACGCTCTGATAACAAGAGAGCCCACACTGATCAGCCCGCATTTCTGGTAGGTCGCAGCCATGTAAACATGGTCAAAAAGGTCATTCCTGCTGGAATTGACTGTGACACACTGCAAGTCAGAGACGACAAGAGTTTACTGTGAAGGCGAGCTGGAAAATTTCATGATAAATGAAGCTTATCTCGACCAAAACGTAAAGATTGGCACCCATTTGTCCAGCCAGGAGAGGGAACAACTCATCTCACAGCTTAAAACCAACCTTCATGCCTTATCATGGGTTGTAATAGATTTTAGAGGGGTCGAACCAGACATCTCCAACATCACTTGAACGTCGATCCTACCTTCAATCCTATTTAGCAAAAGGCCAGACAATTTTCTTATGAGAAAGAGGATGCTATGAAGGTCGAGATCGACAAACTCTTACATGCCGGTATCATTAAAGAACTCGCCTACCCGACCTGGATAGCTAACGTCGTCATGGTCAAGAAATACAATGATAAATGACGAATGTGCATTGACTACACTGATATCAGCAAGGCATGCCCTGGGGATCCTTGCCATCTCCTAAGAACTTAGCGAATGGTAGAAGGGATCGCCAGGTTTGAAATGCATAGCTTCCTCGATGCATATTTTGGCTGTCACCAAGTCAAAATGGCCGACTGTGATAAAGAACTGGCAGCCTTCCGAGCTGCAGGGGGCCTTCACTATTATGAAATGATTCCATTCGGGCTGAAAAATGTCGGCTCGACTTATCAAAGAAAGGTTAATCACGTCTTCAGTTCATAGATCGTGTGAAATATGGAAGCTTATATCGACAGCATGGTCATCAAATTGTCTCGCCTAGGCCACAATGACGATCTCCAAGAAACCTTCGAGAACGTTAAGAAACACTCAATGAAGCTTAATCCGGACAAATGCATTTTCTGGTGTCTAGGCAGGCACGTTTCTTGGATTTATGGTTAGCCACTGAGGAATATAGGTCCTGAGAAAATACAAGCCCTGCGAAATATGAAAGAACCTACATGCGTTAAAGAGGTTCAGCAACTCAATCGAAGAATCACCGCCCTCGGCAGATTTATGTCCAAGTCTGCTGAAAATGCCGGCCCTTCTTCAAAATCTTGAAGGGAGACAAAACGATCGTATGGAGCCAAGAGTACCCACAAGACTTCCAAGCTCTTAAAGACTATATGCGCAAACCGCCTCTTCTTGTTAGACCAACAATAGGAAATAAACAATTCATATATCTAGCGGCCTTGGACTGGGCTATGGCCGCCATTCTTTGTAAGGAGGCTGGAACCCTCCACAACCCCGTATACTATGTAAGCAAAACTCTCAGTCCAGTCGAGAGTTGATATTTCAATATACAAATGTTGGCCTACTCACTTGTCATTGCCGCCCATAAATTATGGGCTTACTTTTATTTGCACACTATCATTGTTCTCATAGATAGTCCGTTGCACCAAGAACTACAAAAGCCCGCCTTTCAGGTCGATTTCTTTGATGGGCGATCGAGCTTATCGAATTCAACTTTCGTTATCAGCCTCGGAAAGCAATCAAGGAGCAAGCCTTGGCCGACTTCATTGTGGAAACAAGCTTTAATAAAAACAATCCACTCCACAACCTCTGCTCAAATCCGACAGTACTTTGAGCTCGACACACGTAAGACCAAGTCATTGTTGGCAATTCTTTATTGATGGTGCACCGAGTAAAATTAGAAGCGGAGCATGTATTCTTTTCGTCAAACCCGGAACCACAGAAGAAATCAAGAAGGCTGTCAGATTCGAGTTTCCCGCCATGAACAATCAGGTCGAATACGAGGCAATCATTGAATGTCACTATTGGTCCCTTGTAAAGGCTTTGGATAAGTTTAGAGGGGGTTGAATAAACTTGTCACTTAAAACTTTTTCTCTCTTAAGTAAAATGGTACTTAAAAGATTACGGAGTTAAGATAAATGAGTTGAGAAAAGATCTTGTTGACGTTTTCTACAACTAAGTTAAATGCAGCGGAAAATAATATTTTAAAGCCTTTAATAGTTCATAATATAAGTTGTTAAGTTCTTTTGAAATATACTGTGTGAACTGTAGTTTACTGGTGTAAACTGAGTGTGTTATGCTAGAGAATGTAATAAAGTAAAAAAAAATTCACAAACACATATATAAAGTACTATAAGTAAATGCGTAAGTAAAGAACACAAAGTTTATAGTGGTTCCAGGTGGCGTAATCTTGTCAGTCCACTCTTCTCCTGTGATGTTGGAGGAAATTCACTTAACGTTACAAGACACAAAGTAAACAATGATTGTCCTTGACCATTCCCTAGCTTCACAATCTTCGAGCCTTAGTCCCTAACAGGTAGAATTATTGTGTCACTAAGTCAGCTCCATTGGTCCTTGAAGGGTATGATTTCCTCTTCACCAGCTCTACCACAAACACAGTCTTCCTGACTGCATCTCAAATGTCCTTCACACCACCTTGGTGTTTCACAGTCTAACCTTTGATTAAATCAAAGTTGATACTTGAATCAAGCAAGTGATTCAACTTGTGTTTGAGCTTCTTCCTCTTGATGTATATGATTTGCACAAAAAGCTCAGTTTCTACAAGTATGATAATCTTTGACTGTTTCTTGAATGTGCCTGAATACTTGATGTTTTCTCGATCCTGCTATTACGAACTTAGCAAGAATTCTTGATAAAAAATTTCTCATTTAATCCTTGATCTTTTTCACAATACTTGTTTATCAATATTCTAAACTCTGCATTTTTTTAGTGATAAGTGCTCTATTTATAGGTGGTTTTCCAACGTTTCGAATTTGAATCTTCATAGCCATTGGTGGTCCTGCGTAGTACATGTCAGATGCCAGTGTCGTTTCTAATAATGAAAGATATTCAACCAATTAGAGTGCTTGATCCTCAACGTTCTGATTAACTGGTTGATTTATGTCTCTGTAGCAACTGATTCTTCTGATTTTTCAGTTTCCAACTGACTCGGAGCATTAACTCAATTTTTACTGTTCTTTAAAAACCGAGTACTCCTAGTTCATCATCGGACCTTTTATTTGTAAGATCAGAGTACACCATTATTATCTTATAATAATAACTAAGTTACATTGTCCTTATGTAACTCAGACATTCTATTCAAGATCTATAAAGTAATTTCAGGTTATCACAGACTTACCTGAAGTCTAACCTTATGGTCTCGGCATTTAGTCTTCATCAATGTGTTTGAACCCTCAGTTCTTCAGTCTTAAAAAATGAGTCTGGTCCCTCAGTTCTTCATAACTGAATTTCTGTCCTCAGCCTTGAATCTTCAATTTAGTACATGGCCAACTGAGTTTGAACCCTCAGCGAACCATTCTTGATTCAGTTTCAGCTTGAGTCCTAGACTCTACTAAAACCTATCTATTATAGTGCAAGTCTGATATAACCTATACAAGAATCAGACTCTAGTAAATCCTATACATTCAGTTTCTAGACATCTTTTTGCTTTGCATTATAACCGCTAGTTATGGAACTTCATCAATGGGGTGTAAACAAACAAACAAACAATAAATAAATGAATCATCATCTAAACTAAATTTTATTCCAACATTTTCCCCTTTTTGATGATGTCAATTCCCTCCTTAAAAGAAATTCAAAAATATAAAAAGACAAAATAAATACAAACAAACAAACACATAAAAACTGATCTTTATTAATTTCAGAGTTGGATTACATTGAGTAATAAAATACAATAGAAATGAAAATTTGATTCTAAGTCTTTTCTAAATTTGCTGACATATTCTTAGTATCAGTTCTGATCTTCTCTTAAGTTTTCTTTTCTGCAAACTCCACTAATAATTTGTCAAAGGCTTCATCTGATTCTTTCATTGGTTAAAAAACTGGCATAAAATCTAAATTGTTGATGTTTGACCAGATTTGCCATGAAGTAGCCATTGGAGTATTCCCGAATAACATGTTTTTGTATAGAACAGTGAATCTCATCATGCTTGTTCTAAGTTATTCATTAGTTGTGTGTACTTCAATAACTTGTTTAGATGATGCTAACTCAGCATCCTTCGCATTGTCTTCAGTTTTCTTCAAGGTACCATCTGTTTCCTATTTGTTCAGATTTTTCAGATAGTGAACAATGATTTTCTTCATCAATAAAATTTTTTCCATTGCTTGCTCCTTGGTTTCATCTTCAGCTAGATGTATTATCTAGAATATTTCATACAAGTGAGGATCTAGTGCAAGTTTCCTTTGAGTAGGTTGAGAAAACTTCAATATCAGCTCCATTTCCTCATCAGTAAGATCAGCTCTAGCTTTTTCAGTTCATTCAGTTTTTCATCAATTGCTCCTAAAACTCCTTTCATTTCATCAGCATTGAATTTTAAGATGTCTTTACTTCCCCCTTATTGTCATCATCCTTAGAAAGTAGGTTTTAGAATGATTGAGTTCAAATGTTGTTGGTTGGATGCCAATATGGTTTGGGCGACAACAGAGTCTTTAAGTGTATTCTTAATCATCAATACTATGTTGTGTAGGTCATTTGTAAAGTTCTCGAGCACATCTTGTGTCTCAATTTTTCTAGCTTCAGACTCAATTGACGTTTTCCTTATGTTGATCAAGGTGTCCAGGCAATTGTTTTTATCTCTTGTACTTCCTTCAGCACTGCCTTTCTTTCTTCCTTTCCTTCAGCCAGTGTTGTCATGATCATTCCAAGTACATCCAGATTCTTATTTACAGTTTGTAGAATAGCACATGTGGTATACCTTATGACATCAATCTTCTTTGGAATGTCATCAGTTCCCTGAACTCATTTCTCATAAGCTTTCTTCACAGTTTCGGTTGAAATGCTCTGTAGCTCATTTCCAACAATGTCAACTTCAGTTTTCTTTTCAACTTGTTCTTTCTGTTTAATAATCCGACTAACTCCCCTCTTAGAAGGTACAATTGTAGTTTCCATGGGGTTAGTTTTAGCTGCTTTCTTTTCAGTCTCAGTATCATCTAACTTTATATCAGCTGGTACTTCTTTCTCTCAGTTTAATTCTCAATTTCTTTGACTTGAGCAACTGCATTTTTGGCTACATCCAGAACTCTTCTGTCAATAGGAAAATCAATTCTTTTTAGTTTTGGTTGTTCTTCAGGTTGAGATTCAAACTTTGACTCTGAATCTGATGCAGTGGATTCATCAGTTTCTTCAGATCTTTCTTCACCTGCTGGGTCTTATGATTCCTTCTCTCATCAGTAGCTTTTTCAGTTCCGGTTTCTTGAATTTATGCAAGAATTCTTCTTTGCATAGCTGGATTTCCTTGTGAATCATCATCATCTTTGTTTTCATCTATCTTCTTTGATTCTGGTTGGGGTTCTCCACCCATCAGTTTCTTTCAGTGTAGAGCTCTAATAGCTGAATGTCCATTACTTATGAAGCTTCATGTGTCAAATAGATGAGATAGATGAGTAATGTCAAACAGTCCAAATACCCAGGGCTCATCTACCATCATTTGTTCCCTGTTTTCTTCTTGATTACCAAGGGAACTAAATTTCCATTGAGTGTAATTTTCAAATCTTTGGCAATCGGATGCGATCCTCTGTTCAATCTCAGTGGTAGGATCAGCTTCATTTTGTTCAATAGGAGCTTCATTAGTGGTAACTGATGAGCTCAATTTTCACCAAACAACTTTATGAGATACTCAGGACAACGGTGACTAAACAAGCTCTCTAACCGGCAGTGTACCGGGTCGATTGCTAGAATAGCTACAGGAGTACGAGGTCGAACCCAAAGGAATCGTGTTTGTAAGTACCAAAGTGAACGTAATGCTTAGTCTAGGTGATCAAAGTTCTTAAAGTTTTGTTTACTACAACGGCACTGAGTGATTCTAACTGACGAGTCTAAAGTTAAAAAGAAAGGAAGAAGATTAAACTACTAAGTTCTAAAGATGGTTAAAGAGACATAGCCGACCATGACCAAAATAGCTAGTTTCACCCCAAGGAATGACAAAACCGGGAGTGTGCAATAAACGGACGAGCTCTTACATTCAATTTCACGGGCAGTGCATACTCTAATCCCGGTGCTAAGGTCCGAACAATTCTTCCCCAACACCTTATGCCAAGTCAACTAACCTTTCCTAAGAGAGATTCATTCACGAGACAATCATGCAAAAGAGCCGTTTAAACGTTAAAAACGAGTAACCTCGCACTACAATGCGATCCTAGAACCCTTTCCCCACACCCCTCTCTCGAACAACTCTCAAGAGTGGTGTGTGTGATTTTGACCTAGGTGATCAATCTAGCCCAAACCGTTATAACAAGTTCTAAGACGTGAAAGATGCAAGAAACAACAATGAAAAGCACTACCCACTCCCAATTTCATCACCCAAAGGGTGATTTCACTAAATTTCACATGATTCGGCTATGAAGATGTTTAGCTACACATTATACTAATCAAAACAAACATAAAACAGTAAATAAGAGCCATAACAAGTAAAAGAGAAGAGAGATATACCAATAAATTGCAGAAATTCGAGATTAGATCCAAATAGTACAAAATAGAGAAGTAATTAAAAGGTGGTCTCTTAGTGTTTGGAATGAAAATCTAAGCTAAGAAATGGAAAGATTATGCTAAGATGTTGTTGATTTACACTAAGAGAGAGTATTCTAAGCTATTACAAAATTCGAGCTATGAAAGGGGTAGAGTTTGGCTAAGAAGATGAATAATAATCCCAAAATGGACTAAGGGGGGTATTTATAGGTGGAGGAAAATCCTGCAGATTTTGGTTCGAACGCTGGTTCCAAACAAGTGGAACGTGCGTTCTGCTTGAAATTCTGGGCAGCTTAGGGCTTCTGTCTTGCAGAACGCTAGTTTGAAGACAGGGAACGTGCGTTCGAGAGGCCTGGAACGCTGGTTTGAGGTAGTTGCTGATCCAGCGTTTGAAGGGGCTAAACTCTGTTTGACTCTAGCAACTCTGGAACGCTGGTTTGGGCTTGGAACGCTAGTTTGGGGGTCTGGAACGCTGGTTTGAGAGTTCCAAACCAGCCGCTTGGATCTGTGCCACCAATTCTTCACTTTTTCTCCCTTTTTCACCTCTTTTCGCCTCGGTCATGTTTCTCATTGTACACCCTTGCCTTTCGGGTCATCGAGACACCAATACCCTACATCATCACAATAGCCAAAAACAACCAAAACATTCCAAAGGGTAAACGTGCTCGGGAATGGGGTTAATATCATCGAAAAGGGGTGGTAAACTATCAAAAATGACTGAATTACCCCCCGTGCTAGAACTCACAATATTACCCCGAAAGTGGTCTAAATCATCCAAAAATGTGCTGAAAATGTGGTAAACGGAGGCCAAACACTGTAGCGGAGTCACGTAAAGTTGACTCCTATCAACCACCCCACACTTAGCCTTTGCTCGTCCTCGAGTAAAATAGGCGTTTTAAAACAAACCAAGGGATTCAACTTTATGATGTAGGTGCTACTACTCACACTCTCAAGGTAACCACAAAGTAAGAAACACGAACATATACACATTGGTGCAACATTATCAAGAAAATGGAGTGTGTGTGGTGCCAAGCTAAAACCAAGTGCTCAAAATGATTGTCGGGGCTTGAATCCCAACCAAACGCCTACCAACCGTCTCATAATCACTAGCCTCTCCACTAATCAAGGTCACTAAGTTTGGACACGATCGAGCAGGACTTGAAGGGTTATAATGTTAGGCTAGGGTGATTCCGGTTAATCGAATAGGATATTTTGGGAATTGGAGAAAAAGAAGTACGAGTGAACCTAATCAACAAGTGTACCACTTCATCTCTACTATACAAACCCTCCAAACTCCTTTTGATTATTTTTAACACTTTGGGAACCATAGAATGCTAACATACCCGAACTCATTGCCTAATTCGACTATGTTTCAAGTTTCATAAGGCGAGGTCGAATACATTAGAACCTATCTCACTATCCCAACTCCAACATCATAAGTATAACTTTTGAGCTCATTACTTTGATTCCAACCCTTTATTTTATAAACTCCAAACTCTTATTCGTTGAGAACTTTCTAATTTATTTTGAACTTTGATTGATTGAGTTCTCTTTTTTTTTTTTTTTTTTTTTTTTTTTTTTTTTTTTTGAAAAAATGAAGAATTTCACAGACTTTTTCTTTTCTCTTTAGGCCAACCCAAACATTAGGGCCAACTTAGCTCCTCTTCTCCTTATAGCTCCAAACCAAGAAAACACCAACCCATCACAAGACATCATTTCCCCACCCCACACTTGCCTTAGCAAGTCCGGCCTAACAAAAGACTAAGTCCACTCGTAGGTATGAATGAAGGAATGTGACCATAAATAAAGCTCAAGGTAGGTTTCTGACTAAGTAACAAAACGGCTATAAAACGAATGGTGGTCAGACCATTCTGTCAAGGCTGAGAGGGGCTACGAAGGTCTAATGTTCGGGGTAAGGCTTATTTGGCTTTGGTTGGTCAAAGAGACGCCATGACCGTCATCCCGTGTCCTACTTAGGTAAACCTTTCTATTTCGCCTCGAGACTAGTGGTATGTGAGATGGTAGCAATCAAATTGTGCACAAGGTGTAACTTCGTGAAATAATAAACTCCATTCTCAAGATAATATCAAACCGCAATGCACATGTTCGGGATCCCCACTAAGGTGATCACCACTCGATTGTGAGAATAACACATACAACACGGTGTTAAGACCCTTGAAATTTTTTTAAAAATTACCCAAAAATCGACTCGAGCCCGGTCATAGGCCAAGTATACCACATTTATAGCACATTTAACAACGAAAACAAGAAAACGGCTAAGTCTCCCACCCCACACTTAAACGAAACACTGTCCTCAGTGTGTGAGAGATAAAAAGAAAGGAGGACTTAGCTGTTTAATCGAAACCCGGCAGAAAGGCGCAACCGACACTCGAAACTCGTGACACCCTCGTATAAGTCCATCCCGAAACCTAAAGCGAGAACAACAGAAACAAGGAAAGCGCATGCATGGGAAAAGTCCACGTGCTAAAGATCAAGCAAAAGGTAAACGGGTGCGTAAGAAAACGAGTCCATGCCACGAAACGAAATCAAAGCATGCCAAGGGGGAACGGGATATGCAATGGACGGATACAATACAACAATAAAACTCAGAACATCCACGCATGCGAAAATAGCAGACAAATATCCCAATAAAATGTCAATCACAAGGGAGAAAAACATGCACGGTCAAACAGGCCTCAGGGGCTGAACAATGATTACAAATGCGTATCAAAAGTGAAGGATATAAAAAACAGCCAAAAGTCAGAAATCAAAAGTCAACCTGCCTCAAAGTGAATCAGTCAAAAGTACCCACAAATAGATGAAAACAGATTAGCTAAAAGAAGTCGCAACTCTCAAAAGAAATGCGTAAATAATGAAAAACAAGCTAGCCGCTCGCCTCAGACATCAAATCTGGAGGATCTCTGTCTTTGGAAGATGGTGCGATCCACAAAGAATCGCACTCTCAGTCGTGTAGTCTCAAGCAGCACTCCGCCTGTCACTGCCTCTCGACCAGATCCGCCGCCTCATGCCCCTGCCTCTCTCTCTCAACATCCAACGAATCGCGCGCCTCGTTTCTATCTCGAACCTCGACCCCTCATCGGACTCATCCTCTAGCAGCTCTCGGTAATCCGCCGCAGATCGGCCTCTATCTCGGTGTGTCTTTGGAAGGTCTGTAGTATCCAAGTCTCTCAGGCGGAAGATGGACTCGCTGAGCTCGAGCTATCGCTTCGGGTTCTTCAAAGAACCCATTCATCATGATCCGCAGATCGCCCATCCAATCTCGTTGCTTGTGGGCTATCAACAGCCCCTGCCTCTCGCTCAGCCACGGCCCTCCAGTGAAAGGTATGGTAGGTGTAGGTGGAGGTAGAGTGGTGGAGGAGGTGGAAGGTCTAGAACTGGGAGGTGGTGGGATGGTGGTGGTGGTGATAGTGGTGAGGGGAGGTGGTGGTATAGGCAATGTGGTGGAAGTAGAGGCGGAAGAAGTGGAGGTAGGGGTGAAAGGCCGGAGGACCGTGTGGATGAGCCGTCTGGAAGGCCGAGAAGCAGTACGAGCATTGAACGACTTAGGCATGATAGGCAAAACTTTGCTCCTCCTAATCTGATCATCTGCATACTCACCAACTCGTGCATCTCGACACAACCCGTAAATCAAGTAGGGGCACATAATCAACCGACGCTTGTTTTTCTGGTTCTCCCGAAACTCCGTAAAAATCGTCCTCCCCACGTCTACTATCAACTTATAATGTAGGGCGTACAACAACTGTAGATCCTTAATGTGAAAATGTGTGATGTTGTCCTTAGGTAGTAGACGATTCTGGGAGAACTTAGCCTTGACTTTCCAATTCGCCGGGCCAAGTCGCCGTCAACAACTGATGGCGCGTGTTACCCCTTTTGACATCCATTGCAACTCAGGGTTGATTTCTATCCTCATCCGTTCCAAAGGGTCCTCAGTACTACCCCAACTATTCTTGTCCCGAAACCACTCCTCATAATGATCGCCCACGATAGCCGGTGTCCTATAAAAACTATTAATCGCTCGACCGACCATGGGACATCCACTCCACGCACCCAAACAATACTCTCTCTAAATTAGCCACAAGAAAGTTGGCATACCATTCCCGGACTATCGACAAGTTCAGGTTGCCCTCGGGTTCCAAGATAAGGTTATTCCAACCCCTACTCCTCAAATTATCCACAAAGGGCTTCGGTACCACCTTCAAATCTAGCCCTCTTTCAAAGCACATCTTCTTATCGACTACGAACTCCTCGTAATTGCTCAAGGCTTGGGGCGTGGAGAAACGCATGTCGTAGGGAAGAGGTCGACAGCGCGAAGCTACTTGGGGTTGCGGCTCGGTGTAAGTCTGAGGAATAGGCTGAGTAGGTGGAGGGTGTGGGGGTTGAGAAACTGGGGGACGAGCGACCCTGGGTGTGACACGGGACAGGGGTGCCTCACTGTCAAACTCCGCAGTCTCCTCACTGCTATCATCATTTATCCATCGCTAGAATTTCGACCTTGATGATCGGGCTCGAAATCATCATCCGACGCCTCATCTCTAAGTTGTCCAGCCCTAAGAGCTCTAGGGTTTGCGCTCACACCTCTCCCTGGCTCACTGATCCTAATACCACCGCCTCTAGTACGAACCGTGGTTTTCTGTTTCTTGGGCTGACTCTTACCAACAACAGGCATTTTGCCCTTTCCTTTGTCCCCTATCTCTTTTCGTTTACCTCCCGCCATCTTTCTATATCAAGAGCAACCATACCACAATCAACACAAGGCAAACCGACCCGATTATCATCCAATACGGGATTTCAAAACAAACAACCCACAACAACCACAACGTCAACCACCACACACCACAAGGCCAAGAACAAAACAAACAAACAAGAAACAAGGTACAAAATCAATGCCAAATCACAAACGGGGTAGGGGAAAATTTGAGAAAAAATTCAAAAATTAACCCTACTCAAAACGGAAATGCAAACTAAAAAGTACCTGTCTTATGCTTAGATTAGCCTACGTGAGCGTTGTGGAGTGAAAAACGAACCTCGAAACAAACGAAAAGTGAAAATCGACTATGGTGAAGAAAATCACCCAAGCACCGATTGAACTGGGGATTTGGGGGATTGTTGTGTGGATTTGAGTTTAGAAAACAAAAGAGGGGATCGTGAGGTGTTGATTGCAACAAAAATCGCTCAAAACGGGTTAGAAACGAAGATTTCGAAGCAAAAGTGGTGGAAGGGCGATGAAACGGCGGTTAGGTCTGCAGATTCGATTTTTGGGAACGCTGGGTTGGGGAAGAGGGGTATTTATAGACAATGGGTCAAACGCTGGTTTAAAAGCTGGGAACGTGCGTTTCGCATAGCTCAAACGCACGTTTGAGTGGTGGAACGTGCGTTTGGAAGAGAGGGAACTGGCGTTTGAAAGGAGAAACGTGCGTTTGAACTGAGGGAGTTGATACTGGGGGCAAGAGGCTCAAACGCTGGTTTGGAAAATCTGGGAACGCACGTTTGAAGAGCTTGGAACGCACGTTTGGGGATCCGGAACGTGCGTTTGAGAAGCTTGGAACGCACGTTTGAACAATGGGAACGTGCGTTTGAGAGCAAAAACAGGGGAAAAACAGCAAAAACAGGGGAAAATCACTCCACACTCACATCTAACCACCCCTAGACCAATCTAGACTCTTACTCAACCATCTTAAACCACAAAAAGGTGGGTTGCCTCCCACTAAGCGCCTTTGTTTTACGTCGTTGGCTCGACAAGATGGATTATACGGTGCCAACTTTTTCAAAGTTATACCGTTGGCACAAGGCGAGAGAGGGTAGAAAGACGGAAGGATGGATTCAGAATTATACGAGTCAAGGTTTAAAGTCCATGACAAGACTTACAAGATTCATCACAAGGTACGGGATCGTCAAGATGCACTATTTCTAGTGCTTCATCGTAGGGCAACCGTTCATACCTTTTCAACCGCAAGCCATTAGTGGTAAACGTGCCAAATTTAGGATGGGTGATTTCGATAGCACCGGACGGATAGACTTTTGACACAACATAGGGACCGGACCACCTAGACTTCAACTTCCCTTGGAAAAGATGCAAACGAGTATTATAGAACAAAACTTCATCACCCTCATTGAAAACACGAGGTTTAATCAACTTATCATGGAGTAACTTAGTCTTTTCTTTATACTTCGTGGAAAGGTCATAAGCACAAAGGCGGAACTCGTCTAGTTCATTCAATTGGGCCATACGCTTCTCACCAATTAAGGTATCATCGAGGTTTAGCATTTTGATGGCCCAATAAGCCTTATGCTCGATCTCTACGGGAAGATGACAAGACTTACCATAGACTATCATGTAAGGTGACATGCCTAGGGGTGTCTTAAAGGTCTGTCCTATGGGCCCATTGTGGCTTCATCTAACTTTAAAGACCAACTCTTGACATTCGTGGTTCACCGCCCTCTCTAAGATACGCTTAATACCCCTATTCGTGACTTCGACTTGACCACACTCGTTTGGGGATTGTAAGCGGTACCTAACTTGTGTTTCACTCCATACTTTCTAAAAGTTTATCAAACGGCTTGTTGGCAAAATGGCTTCCATTATCACCGATTATAGCACGTGGCACCCCAAACCGACAAAAGATGTTCTTTCTAAGAAAACGGATAACAACATTCATATCGTTGGTGGGTGAAGCTGAGGCTTCGACCCATTTGGACACATAATCACACGCGACTAGGATGTACTTGTTACCACACGAGGAGGGATAGGGGCCCATGAAATCAATGCCCCACACGTCAAAAATCTCACACACTATGATCGGCTTCTGAGGCATCTCACTCCTTCTAGATATACGACCGGACCGTTGACAAGCATCGCAAGATTTCACATAAGCATGAGCGTCTCGAAATAGAGTGGGCTAATACAGCCCACTTTGCAATACTTTCAAAGCGGTTCTTTGCCCGAGAAATGGCCTCCGGCCTCTTTGTCGTGACAAAACGAAAGAGCACTCAAAATTTCACTTTCTGGGATACACCTCCTCAGAATACCATCCGAACACAACCTATATAGACAAGGATCTTCCCACATATACTTACCCACCTCACTAAGGAATTTACGCCTTTGGTTCGAGTCAAGGTCGGGATCTACAAAACCGCACTCGTGGTAGTTAACAAAAGGAGCAAACCAAGGACTACCTTCCTTACCGACTTTTAGAAAGTTTCCCTTCTTAGCCGGAAGGAGAGTGTCAAGTGCATACAGTTGCTCGTGAGGGAAAGAGTCATTTATCTCCCTTTGTGCCCTAATCAACTCCTCACTAAGCTCCATACGACTTAAATGGTCGGCTACGACGTTCTCACAACCTTTCCTATCACGAATCTCTAAATCAAACTCTTGCAAGAGAAAGATCCACCTCAAGAGGCGGGGCTTGGCATCTTGCTTGGCAAAGAGATAACGCAAAGCGGCATGATCCGTGTGGACTACTACCCGAGAACCTATGAGATGAGACCGAAACTTATCAAACGCAAAGACGACCGCTAAAAGCTCTTTTTCAGTGGTGGTGTAGTTCTGTTGGGCCGGATTCAAGGTGTGACTTGCATAAGCAATGGGCTTGAAGATTTTATCGATCTTTTGACCGAGGACCGCACCAACCGCGGTGTCACTCGCATCACACATGAGCTCAAATTCTTGATCCCATTTCGGGGCAACTAAGATGGGAGCGGATACAAGCAGTTGCTTGAGCATAAAAAATGCTTCAACACAAGCTTTGTCAAAATCAAACGGGATGTCTTTTCCAAGAAGAAGAGTAAGAGGACGGGCTATTTTCGAGAAATCCTTGATGAACCTACGATAAAACCCCACATGGCCTAGAAAACCCCTGAGAGTCTTTAGGTTGGTGGGTATAGGAAGCTTAGCTATCGCTTCAACCTTAGCCTTATCTACCTCTATACCCTTACTAGATATCTTATGCCCTAAGACTATCCCCTCTCAGAACCATCAAATGACACTTCTCCCAATTAAGCACCAAGTTTGTCTCCTCACATCTACCCAACACCTTCTCAAGATTATCTAGACATTGTTCAAAGGAATCACCAAACACGCTAAAATCATCCATAAAGACTTCTAAAACTTTTCTATCATATCCGCAAATATGGCGACCATGCACCGTTGGAATGTCACGGGCGCATTACACAACCCAAAAGGCATCCTACGGAAGGCAAAGGTACCATAGGGACAAGTGTAGGTAGTCTTTCTTGGTCCTCTTAAGCCACATGTATTTGGTAATACCCACTAAACCCATCAAGAAAACAATAAAAGGCATGGCCACTCAATCTCTCCAACATTTGATCAATAAAAGGGAGGGGGGAAATGATCTTTACGGGTTTGGTCATTTAGCTTACGATAATCAATGCAAATTTATGACCACTTACCAAACGCTTAGGTACCTCCTCACCTTTGTCATTGATCTCCACGGTCATACCTCCTTCTTCGGCACCACTTGGGTGGGACTCACCCACTTGCTATCCGAGATGGCATAGATGATCCCTAGCTTCAACATTGTGACCACATCCTTCCTCACAACCTCTTGGAGGTGTGGATTGAGTCTTCTTTGGGGTTGCCTTATCGGCTTTGCTCCATCTTCCGTAATAATCTTGTGTTGGCAAATGGTGGGACTAATACCCTTAAGATCGCACATCTTCCACCCGAAAGCACGCTTTATGCTTCTTAAGCATCCTCACTTACTCATCTTCTGCGCAGCCGTTAGTGTAGAAGAAATAATCAAAGGAAGTAAATCATTATTTTCAAGAAAAACATACTTCAAATGAGGTGGAAGCGGCTTCATTTTCAAATCTTTCGTGGATCCTCAATTGATGGCTTTTCTAGCTCTCCTTCAAGCCCAAGGTCAATCTTCTCGGTCCACCTTTCACCCACTTAAAGCCGTCTCTTCGAGCTCTTTGCTTCCTCTTCCAACTCTTTTTCTTCATCGGTTTCGTACTCACTTTTTCCATGCATTCATCGGATTCTTCTTTATATACCGCATGTCAACATGTTTCAAACACAAGGATATATAGCATCAATAGAAAACAGTCCTCGGTGCTCTCCTTAGGATGTTTCATGGCTTTATAGACATTGACCGCGACTTTTTCATCTCCAACTCTCAATATTATCTCACCGCTCGCAACATCTATCAAAGTCCTCCCGGTATTTAAAAAGGGACGTCCTAACAACAAAGGTGTTTTGGAGTCCATCTCCATGTCTAGCACAACAAAATCTACCGGGAAGGCAAATTTATCCACTTTCACTATGACATCCTCTATCACTCCCATAGGCTCCCTTATAGACCTATCCGCCATTTGAAGGGTCATCCCCGTTGGCTCCAACTCTCCTAGGTTAAGACTCTCATATATAGCACGGGGCATCAGCTTACACTAGCCCCCAAATCACATAAGACACTAGGAAAATGAGTCGTACCAATAGTAACCGGGATAGTAAAACTACCCTTGTCCCTAACTTTCGGGGGGACCTTAGACTTTCCATTAAAAATAGCGGAACACTCTTCATTTAAACACACAACTTCTTGCATCTTACCCTTTTTAGTTAGTAACTCTTTCAAAAACTTACAATACGAGGCATGTTTGCAAGTGCTTCAAGGAAAGGAATGTTCAAATCAATTTTTCAGTAAAATCTCAATGAATCGAGTTTGTGCCTTATTCAAGCAACTTTGTCTATGATTCTTAGGGGATACGGGAGAGTACTCAAATCAAAATCTTTAGAAGGAGGAGAGATCATACCTTTCTTACCTTTGGAGCGTGGGGAAGACGGCTCTTTCATTGGCTCTTTCCTCTAGTTCTCTTCTAGTTGACTCCTCCTCTTTCACATCTCCCGAGCTTGAGCTTCTTTCCTTTCAACTTCTTTCTTCTTGACATACTCCCCATGATCTTCATCATCTTCAATCCCATCTATATCACCATCCATAGCTCCCGCTTCGGTCTCAATAGAAGTTTTTCTAGCCTTGTCCTCCCACAAGACTTTCTTCTCTCCATTAGTTCTCAACACTTTGCCACTTCGAGTTAAGATGGTGTTTACACTTCTCGGATTTTTTTCGGTGTTACTCGGTAAACCACCCTTCAATTGAACATGTTCCACCACTTGGCCAAATTGAGTCTCAAGATTTTTGATGGCGGACCCATGTTTGTAGTTCATCTCAACCATGTCTTTTTTAATCTCCGCAAAGTTTTTGTTCATTTGTTCCAAGATGACATCGGTTGAACTCTTTTGAGGTATAGGAGCCAAAGGAGGAGGGTTTTGATGATTGTTAGAACCCTGTTGATTATACCCTCCTTGTTGCCTTTGGTGTGGAGGTTGATAGACATGCCCTTGTGAAGATTGGCTTTGATTTTGGCCTTGTCTATAACCTTGGTTTTGGCTTTGGTTTTGATTCCGGTTCCAACCTTGATTGTTGTTATTCCTCCAAGAACCATCACCTTGATTTCCATAGTTCCCTCCTTGACCTTGTCCCACATAGTTCACATCTTGGGATTCTTCATACGGTTGCCCACCTTGTTGTTCCCCCATATATTGGCCTTGATAGGGGCTTTGTGAGTGATTTTGATATTGGGACCCCGTATTCCATTGCTCCATCGAGCAAATACTCATCATCCGCTTAGACAACTCATTCATGTTATCTTGAGATAGAGTGCTAGGTTGCCCTTGAGTCGAGGATTGAGGATAAGCCATATTTTGAGCTTTGGTCGTCATCCTACAATCCTTTGCCGAATGTGATCCACTACAAATTTGGCAAAGCTTAGCACTCTCATTCTCTTTTTGCAATCTCCCCAACTGTTGCTCCATCGCTTGTACCTGAGCATGATATTGATCACTTGCCTCTACTTCTTTAACTTCAACCAAACCGGCTTACTTCTTGTCCCTTTTCTACTCGACGATATGTATTGCCTCAAGTCTCGGAAATCTTCTCAATTTGGTTCATAGCCACCTCGGGTACCATACTCATAATATCTCCATTACACGAAGCATGTAAGGTACTTTGATGCACTTGGTCTAAACCCGGAAGAAAGCATGAACTACCTCATACGATCTCAACTGTGCCCCGGCACTCCTCAACAAAGCCTTAAACCGATCCCATGACTCATGAAGCTCTTCTCCTTCATATGCATTGAATGACATGATAGCTTCTTTCATATCCATGGTCTTCGACGGGGGGTAATATTTGAGTAGAAAAGTTTTAACCACTTCTTCCCATGTGTGTAAAGAGTCATTAGGCAACGAATCATACCACCTCTTAGCTTGCTCTTTCAAAGTGAACGGAAAAGCATAAGTTTGAGCGCCTCATCACTCACTCCATTGATCTTTGTCGAGTTCACTATTTGGAGAAAATGATCAATGAATAGGTGAGGATTTTCTAAAGCGGTTCCCTTGAATATAGCGTTGTCTCCCAACAAATGTATGATGTTCCTATTCAATTCCAAGTTGTTGGCGGCTACCGGTGGCATTCGGATTGGACTATGCCCCATGTTTGCCGTAGAGAGCTAGCACAAAATCTCTACAAGTCAAACCACCTTGGTTTTGCTCTTGTTGACCGTTAAACCAATTTGGCATCGCGTTTGCACCTTGATTGTGAGCTTGGTTTTGGTTTTTTGAAATCGGTTCAACATCCATGCATTGAATTGTTGCATAAGAGCGGGATCCATTTGATTCCCTTGAGCCTCATGTTGAACATTCCGAGGTATCGCCCATTTGCATTCACAACATTGTTTCCTTGTCCATTCCCACCTCCTTGTGCATTGTTGTTGATTTAGAGGCGGGTTTTGAATTGGGACTCCATTATCATTTCCCAAATTTCCTTCCAAACCTTGTCCAACTTGTTGTGCCATGTCGGATCCTTCTCCCAACTCACCCGAGTTGTTCTCTTCAAAGACCGGAATCGACTCCTCTACTTGACGACCTCTTCTTCGTTGACTATTTCTACGCCTTGCGTAAGCTTCAATTTCGTCTATGTAAGGTTCGAGTGGTGTTTGAGATCTCCGGGTCATGCACTACAAAAAGCAAACAACAAGAAAACAGTAAAATAAAACCTAGGCCCAAGCCTTCGGTTCACTTACGAGATATCACAAATAGCACACAATTCCCCGGCAACGGCGCCATTTTGATGAGCTCAATTTTCACCAAACAACTTTATGAGATACTCAGGACAACGGTGACTAAACAAGCTCTCTAACCGGCAGTGTACCGGGTCGATTGCTAGAATAGCTACAGGGGTACGAGGTCGAACCCAAAGGAATCGTGTTTGTAAGTACCAAAGTGAACGTAATGCTTAGTCTAGGTGATCAAAGTTCTTAAAGTTTTGTTTACTACAACGGCACTGAGTGATTCTAACTGACGAGTCTAAAGTTAAAAAGAAAGGAAGAAGATTAAACTACTAAGTTCTAAAGATAGTTAAAGAGACATAGCCGAACCATGACCAAAATAGCTAGTTTCACCCCAAGGAATGACAAAACCGGGAGTGTGCAATAAACAAACGAGCTCTTACATTCAATTTCACGGGTACGTACTCCTAATCCCGGTGCTAAGGTCTGAACAACTCTTCCCCAACACCTTATGCCAAGTCAACTAACCTTTCCTAAGAGAGATTCATTCACGAGACAATCATGCACAAGAGCCGTTTAAACGTTAAAAACGAGTAACCTCGCACTACAATGCGATCCTAGAACCCTTTTCCCCACACCCCTCTCTCTGAACAACTCTCAAGAGTGGTGTGTGTGATTTTTGACCTAGGTGATCAATCTAGCCCAAATCCGTTATAACAAGTTCTAAGACGTGAAAGATGCAAGAAACAACAATGAAAAGAACTACCCACTCCCAATTTCATCACCCAAAGAGTGATTTCACTAAATTTCACATGATTCGGCTATGAAGATGTTTAGCTACACATTATACTAATCAAAACAAGCATAAAACAGTAAATAAGAGCCATAACAAGTAAAAGAGAAGAGAGATATACCAATAAATTGCAGAAATTCGAGATTAGATCCAAATAGTACAAAATAGAGAAGTAATTAAAAGGTGGTCTCTTAGTGTTTGGAATGAAAATCTAAGCTAAGAAATAGAAAGATTATGCTAAGATGTTGTTGATTTACACTAAGAGAGAGTATTCTAAGCTATTACAAAATTCGAGCTATGAAAGGGGTAGAGTTTGGCTAAGAAGATGAATAATAATCCCAAAATGGACTAAGGGGGGTATTTATAGGTGGAGGGAAAATCCTGCAGATTTTGGTTCGAACGCTGGTTCCAAACAAGTGGAACGTGCGTTCTGCTTGAAATTCTGGGCAGCTTAGGGCTTCTGTCTTGCAGAACGCTAGTTTGAAGGCAGGGAACGTGCGTTCGAGAGGCCTGGAACGCTGGTTTGAAGGTTGAGAACGTGCGTTCGAGAGGCCTGGAACGCTGGTTTGAGGTAGTTGCTGAACCAGCGTTTGAAAGGGCTGAACTCTGTTTGACTCTGGCAACTCTGGAACGCTGGTTTGGGCTTGGAACGCTAGTTTGGGGGTCTGGAACGCTGGTTTGAGAGTTCCAAACCAGCGTTTGGATCCTGTGCCACCAATTCTTCACTTTTTTCTCCCTTTTTCACCTCTTTTCTCGCCTCGGTCATGTTTCTCATTGTACACCCTTGCCTTTCGGGTCATCGAGACACCAATACCCTACATCATCACAATAGCCAAAAACAACCAAAACATTCCAAAGGGTAAACGTGCTCGGGAATGGGGTCAATATCATCGAAAAGGGGTGGTAAACTATCAAAAATGACAGAATTACCCCCCGTGCTAGAACTCACAATATTACCCGAAAGTGGTCTAAATCATCCAAAAATGTGCTGAAAATGTGGTAAACGGAGGCCAAACACTGTAGCGGAGTCACGTAAAGTTGACTCCTATCAGTAACAACTTTAGTCTCAAGAATGATAGAAGATTCATTTAATTTCTCAATTTGTGCCACAACTATCTCAACAATTCTGGTATGCTCAGCAACCTCTTCTTCTACTGATTCAGGCTGTTTCTCTGCTTCTTTTCAACTTCCTCCAAATGTTGTTCCTTATCAAGAAGCAATCTTATCTTGATTGACTTCCTTTGTCTCATCATCAAGAGTGATAGTTTTTTGAACTGACTTCTTAGTTTCTTCTTGTTTTGCAGACTGAGAGGCTTCCTCTTTCATGATGGAATCTCTCTTGGCCTGTTTTGATGCTTAATTTTGAGGTGTAGATTGTGCTTTTGGTATTAAAGTCAACATACCTGCAATTTCAGGTGGAATATTTTCTTCATCTTCCATGATATCTTCAACCTCTTGTGATTCCAAAACTGATTTCTCCTGAAAATCAGTTTTTGACTTCGTGGGGGTTTCTTCATCAGCTTTCTGCTTTTAGTCTTGCTGAGACTGACTTTTAGTGTCTGAGGGATTGGTTTGATTGGTGATTCTGCTTTCTTTTTCTTGTGGTTTTGACCGGTTTATTTGCTATCTTTTCCTTTTCATCTTGAGTAAGAGTTTCCAGTTTCCTTCTCTTCTCCTTCAGTCTTTTGAGTGTAGCATCAATATCATCATTTGTAACAGCTTCAATAGAAGTTTTCTTCTTCTTTTTCCTTGGTACAACATTTTCTGGCTCAGTTTTCTCCTCGGTTGTCTTAGGTTTGATTTTCTCTGACTTTATTGCAATGTTTCCATCAACTATCCCACTCGTTGCAATTTACCTCAAAATGATCGAGTATCCTTTGAACTAGTGGGTCAAGTGTCTTCATTTGAATGAACTTCCCTTATTGACATCAGCTTTCTTCCGGAGTTTGATTTCCGATGAGAACTAACTTATTAGCTGATTGAATAAGTATTTTGGCTAGTTGAACCTCTCCTCAAACCAGAAGATGTAGATTAGGTCTAGTTTCGTTCCGGATAAATTGCTGAAAGTCCTAGCATTTCCAATGATGCATTTGGTAAACATCACGGTTAAGAAGCTAAGTTCAGCAGCTTTTAACAGTTATATGCTTCCGGTAAGTGATACTTCTGAATTTTGTTTCTTGGCAACTTCTTTCCATAATTTTTCTCTCTGTTCTTTGGCTACCTTGAAGATGGCTAATTAATTTGATTCTTCAAAACCAAAAATCTTTATAATTGTCTTTTCAGTGATTGTTAACTTCTTTTGATTGACAGTGATCTTGTACTCCGGTATGTTCATGTCGTTGACAGATAGTCTTCCATTCTCATAGAATTGGCCTATTCTCTCCGAGCATACACTTTGCAAACCTATTTTAAATACGTTTTCCAACCCTTTGATTTTGCTTATCTTTTGTACAATTTGTTGAGCAAGTCCTGAATTATCGAACTTGGTGAGGAATTGATCAATGGAGATGATCATTCATGCTTCAATTTTGTAATCAGTCATGAATCCTGGTAATTTTCTAGAAAGAATAGTGAGCAAGGAGATGAAGATTTTTGATAATTCTTAGATGCAGATGTGATGAAGAAGGTTTAAGTGAGGAAGATGAAGTAGTATAAATAGGTTTGATAAGGTGATTTGCTGGTGAAATTTGAATGGGTAAGATGTCAGATCGTAAGTCACATCATTTTTATAGAGATACGGAAGAGTAACGTTTAGTGGGGGGGTCGATGGATACGACTGATATGGGTAATAACTTTTTCTGACATCCGTAGACTGTATCATTAAAGGAGATTGATGCAATGTAACTCTAGTTGTATCACTCTTTGCATAAGCTCGTCAGCTTGGACATTCCTCAGTTTTCAAAAGTTGATTATCATAAAAAATTAGTTTTGTGGGAGTCGGCTTTGATGTGTTTCTAAGTGTTAGTTTTCCTTCCTACAAACAAATTAGGTTTTCTTTGGTACCCATACCTGCCTGGGTCCTTTTTGGTTAGCTGTGAAATCAATCGTCGAAGTCGGTTTTCATCTTCTTGGATTGAGTTCTTCATACACTTGATTAAAGACTTTGAAGAGTTCCATCAACTCTTTCACTTTATGTGTGTATGATTTCTGACCTTTACGCTTATTATTCCTTTTGTTAGATTCATCATACTTCACATAGGTCTGTTGTCTTAGATTGACAGTTCTATATTTAGGTTTAACCTTATAATCTTTGTGAAATTGATTTGATCTGGCAATAGGAATAGGAACATTCCAATCTTCATCAGTGGGAGAGATTCTACCATTCCCCCCTACATCTAGTATGCCTTGAATGAAAGTCGTTCATTGGCATATTAGCTTTAATTTGTCTATTGTTGTTTCTAACTGACATTTGATCAGTTTTGCCATTCCTAGCTTTTTGCTAAGTTTTTCTATAAGATTTGTCAGTTTGCTGAGTGCTACCAATTGATCTTCAATTTTTGTCAAAATTTGCATAAGGCTTAGCTGAATTTTTATCAGTTCTAATAGTTTCAGCAGTTTTCTGAGGTCTAGATTTTTGTGCAGCCACAACTTTGAAGCATTTGAACTAGGTACAGTCTTAGAATTCTGTTGATTGTCAAACCCTAAGCCTGATCTATCTCCATATGGATTTCCTAGTTTGAATTGATCTTTTGAAGTTGGATCTGTTGATGATTCAGTGATATTTATTACTTCAGCTATATCATCCTGAATCTTAGTAGATCTTACTTCTTGTGTTCTACTATTAGATTTGATAATGTTGAGTTCAGCATTCAATCTTAAAACTTCAGTTTTCAGTGAATCTCTTTCCTTTTTGACATTCTCATAATTCTTTTGAATGCCTTCTAATTCCTTTAAGAGTATGTCAAAAGTTGCATTGGAATGGTTTGATGTAGAAGCATTTACCTCATAGGTGTTGATTACTTGATTTTCTCTGCCGGCTTCTTCACAACCTTCAATCATAGCATGTTTTCCTTTGTTCATCTCAATGTGATTTTCAATTTGATTAGCCATGAACAAGATGATTTCTTCATCATTTTCCATGTAAGTTCGTGGTGCAAAGATAATTCACAAAAGTTGAGTGTTATCAACATTCTCAGGATCAGTGTGACCTCTATTTTGAATAACTGGATCTTCAACAAATGCTTCAAACAATTTCCCATGTGTATCAGCAACAAAGACCTTCAATTTACTCTTGTATCCATCAAATCTCAAAAATGAACAACTAAGCAAACTTCTAATATGATTTTGTGAGTCCATGATGCAAGTTTGAAAATCTGATTAATAGCAAGATTTCAAAAAGTTTAGCAAGTTGGTAAGTAGAACAGTATTACTTCTCTACTAAGGATTTCTCCAATGCAGAATAACACTACTACAATACCAATTGTTGGTTCATTGTAAAGGCTTTGGACAACTTTAGAGGGGGGGGGGGTGAATAAACTTGTCACTTAAAACTTTCTCTCTCTTGTGTAAACTGGTACTTAAAAGATTACAAAGTTAAGATAACTAAGTTGAGAAAAGATCATGCTGACTTTTTCTACAACTAAGTCAAATGCAGTGGGAAACAATATTTTAAAGTGTTTTAAAGTTCGTAATATCAGTTGTTGAGTTCTTTTGAGATATAATTTGTGAACTGTAGTTTACTTTTGTAAACTGAGTGTGTTATGCTAGATAATGTAATAAAGTAAACAATCACAAACACAGATATAAAGTACTGTAAGTAAATGCATAAGTAAATAACACAAAGTTTATAGTAGTTCCAGGTGGTGTAATCATGTCATTCCACTCTTCTCTTGTGATGTTGGAGGAAATTCACTAAGTTCTTGAGTTAACATTACAAAAGACAAAGTGAACAACGATTGTACCTAACTATTCCCTAGCTTCACAATCTTCGAGCCTTAGTCGCTAACAACTAGAATTTTTGTTTCACTAAGTCAGCTCCACTGGTCCTTGAAGGGTATGATTGCCTCTTCACCAGCTCCACCACAAACACAATCTTTGTGATTGAACCTCAATTGTCCTTCACACCACCTTGGTGTTTCACAGTCTAACCTTTTCTTAAATAAAAGTTGATGCTTGATCAAGTAAGTGATTCAACTTGTGTGTGAGCTTCTTCTTCTTGATGTATATGATTTGCACAAAAAGCTATGTTTCTTCAAGACTGATAATCTTTGAGTGTTTCTTTAATGTGCTTGAATACTGGAAGTTTTCTTGATCTTGCAACTAAGAACTTAGCAGGAATTCTTGAAAAACCTTTTATTCTTTAATCATTCATCTTTTTCATAATACTTGTTTATCAATATTCTAAACTATGCACTTTTTCTTGAGTGCTAAGTTCTTTATTTATAGGGGTATTTCCAATGTTTGAATTTGAATCTTCATAGCCATTGGTGGTCCTGCATAGTACATGTCAGATGTCTGTGTCTTTTCTGACAATGAAAGATATTCAACCAATTAGGGTGCTTGATCTTCAACGTTCTAATTACCTGGTTGATTTATGACTCAGTAGCAACTGAGTCTTCAGAGTTTTTAGTTGCCAACTGATTTGGAACATTAACTCGGTTTTTACTCTTCTTAAAAAACTGAGTACTCCTAGTTCAGCATTTGATCCTTTATTTGTAATATCAGAGTACACCATTATTATCTTATAAAAATAACTAATTTACATTGTCCTTATATAACTAGGACATTCTATTCAAGATCTATAAAGTTAGTTTAGGTAATCCCAAACTTACCTGAAGTCTCACCTTATTGTCTCGGCGTTTAGTCTTCATATACTGAGTTTGAACCCTCAGTTCTTCAATCTTCAAAACTTATTCTGGTCCCTCAGTTCTTCATAACTGAGTTTGTGCCCGCAGCCTTGAGTCATTAGCTTAGTACATGGCCAACTGAGTTTGAACCCTCAGCGAACCATTCTGGATTTAGTTTTAGCTTGAGTCCTAGACTCTACTAAAACCGATCTTTTACAGTGCTTGTCTGATATAACATGTACAATAATCATACTCTAGTAAATCCTATACATTCAGTTTCTAGACATCTTTTTGCTTTGCGCTATAATAGCTAGTTATGGAACTTCATCAATGGGGTTTAAACAAACAAACCATAAATAAATGAATCATCATCAAAACTAAATTTTCTTTCCAACAGTCTCGAACTCGCTCAAGCAACGAAGGTGGAAAATGTTGAAGTCTTCAGTGATTCTCAACTAGTCGTCAACCAAATCTTAGGTATCTACGAAGAAAAGGATAAGATTCTTAGTCGATATTTCGTAATCGCCAAGTGGCTAAAGAGCAGTTTATATTAGCACAAATTTATTAGAATCTTTAGAGAGGACAATATGCGGTAGACTACTTGGCCAAATTATCCTCGGAAGAGGCGATTCAAGACCCCTCAATACAGGTTAAATATTTTGCTGATCCCATTATCATCCGGACTAAAATTATGGACGTCAAACCAGCATCTACATGTCGAATAGACAAGATAAAAACTTATATCGAGTCGTGGACACCCTACATGCCGAGCGAGATCGAGCTCACGCCCTGATAAAAAGGGCTACATGATATACTGTCGTCAACGGGATCCCCTACAGGTGATCTTATACAAAGCCTCTACTTCACTATGTTCGCCCGGAAAAAAAGGAAAAAATATTAACTGAGGTTCATGAAGGGGTGTGCAGGGGTCATCCCCGCCAGCTGCACCATGAGTCAGAAAATCATTTAGGCTGGACATTATTGGCTTACACTCGCTGAAGACGCTAGTAGATTTGTACAGATATGTGATGAGTGTGACTCCACCCGTAATTTCCGAGTTTCATGTTACTCCCCCAAGCCACATGTTAGGACTAGGACATCCCAATTAGATTGACTATGATGACAGTTTCTCATTCAACATCTGTAAAATAATAATTTTGATCAAATCACACATCGCAGTTGTTAAGGGTGAATTTATACGGTTTATAACGCTATATTCTATGATAATTTTCCCCATATTTGTATGGAATTGCATAAGAAACATGTGTTTAATGAAAATATTGAGTAAATGATATTTTAGAAGAGTTAATCGCAAAATAGGTTGATTTATGTGTTTTAATTATGATTTTATGATTATTTGGACATTATTACGTTTTGCGATGTTTTTATGTGTTATAGATCGTGTTTGATGCTCAAGAGATGATCAAAAAGAGATAAAGTCGAAATATATGATGATAAAAGAGATAATGAAGGAATTGACAAGAAGAAAAGAGATAAAGATCAATAAATCAAAATCGATCATATCAAAGCGGCGTCGAGAATCTCCGTCCGGTGGGCGGGCGTCGATGTAATTGAGCAGCGTCGAGGATGTCATCTTTGATTCAGGAAGTTTGGGCGCCTGAGTGGGACTAGCTGGGTGGACGAAGCGCCTGGTCATGACTTCGGCCCGATTCGAAGTTTTATTGAGGAGTGGACGGGCGTTCAAGGTTTCAGACGGGCGTCGGTGGCCGACTTTAGCGAACCGACTTTGAAATCTATATATAGTAGTTCGTTTTCTCCACAAAAGATAATCATACACTCATTATTCAAAACCCTAGACCTAGGGGCGGCTTTAGGCTGCGTTTTCATCTTTTATTCCTATTTTTATGCTCTTAGTTTAGATTAAACACTAGTTACTTTTTATGCCTTTGTTTCGCAAATTTGAGTTCTTGAGGATGTTCGAGAGGCTAAAAGCTTCATCAAACGAGTATTGTGAAGCCGTCCAACAATTGTTGATTTCGTTTTCTTCGATTATACTGTGAGTTTTTAATAAAGGTTGTTTCTTATTCATGCTTATTCATGTTTAATTTGCTTTTATATCGGAAGATATGCATGTGTTGATTGTTTATTGTTGATGGAAGTCTTAATAAACCTAGATCACCATGAATAAGAATAGTAATTGAATCTATCATAACGGAAGTTAATAGGTCGATTATTAGATTATAAACACAAAGTTTGCACCTTTGGTTATTAAGCGCGTTAATCTTACATCGGAAGATAATAGATTGATAGATGAACTTTCTAAGGAATTAGGGTTCATGTTTAGGTGAGGTGAATCACAACCTGAATAAAAACTGCAATATAATCGAGATAGGGAATCAATGCTTGTTGGATAGGTGGATCAATCCTCGTTTGCTCGTTGGATAGGTGGATAGGGAATCCAGTTTTATGTTTTAGTTAAGTTTAATTTTCAGATCGACCCGGTTAAACTTAACTAAAACATAAAACTGGACAGAAGAGATGATCTAAAGCCAGGAAAGATACGGGCTGCGAACCAATTTAAACTAACTAATCTAAGATGCAGATAGAAGTAAACTAACTAGACAAATTCAAGCTTTTAAGGATTTAAATCAAATTTATAACGAGCAAACGAGGATTGATCCACCTATCCAACAAGCATTGATTCCCTATCTCGATTATATTGCAGTTTTTATTCAGGTTGTGATTCACCTCACCTAAACATGAACCCTAATTCCTTAGAAAGTTCATCTATCAATCTATTATCTTCCGATGTAAGATTAACGCGTTTAATAACCAAAGGTGCAAACTTTGTGTTTATAATCTAGTAATCAGACCTATTAACTTCCGTTATGATAGATTCGAATTACTATTCTTATTCATGGTGATCTAGGGTTTATTAAGACTTCCATCAACAATAAACAATCAACACATGCATATCTTCCGATATAAAAGCAAATTAAACATGAATAAGCATGAATAAGAAACAACCTTTATTAAAAACTCACAGTATAATCGAAGAAAACGAAATCAACAATTGTTGGACGGCTTCACAATACTCGTTTGATGAAGCTTTTAGCCTCTGAACATCCTCAGCAACTCAAATTTGCAGAAACAGTGCATAAAAAGTAACTAGTGTTTAATCTAAACTAAGAGCATAAAAATAGGAATAAAAGATGAAAACGCAGCCTAAAGCCCCCTAGGTCTAGGGTTTTGAATAATGAGTGTATGATTATCTTTTGTGAGAAAACGGCCGACTATATATAGATTTCAAAGTCGGTTCGCTAAGTCGGCCACCGGACGCCCGTCTGAAAACCTTGAACGCCGTCCACTCCTCAATAAAACTTCGAATCGGGCGAGTCATGACCGACGCCTTCACCCCCGGCGTCCACTCCAGCGCCCAAACTTCACGAATCAAAGATGACATCCTGGACGCTCGTTCAATTACATCGACGCGCCCGCCCACTGGACGGAGATTCGACGCCTTGATTTGATATGATCGATTTTGATTTATTGATCTTTATCTCTTTTCTTCTTGTCAATTCCTTCATTATCTCTTTTATCATCATATATTTCGACTCTTATCTCTTTTGATCATCTCTTGAGCATCAAACACGTATCTATAACACATAAAAACATCGCGAAAGCGTAATAATGTCCAAATAATCATAAAATCATAATTAAAACACATAAATCAACCTATTTTGCGATTAACTCTTCTAAAATATCATTTACTCAATATTTTCATTAAACACATGTTTCTTATGCAATTCCATACAAATATGGGGAAAATTATCATAGAATATAGCGTTATAAACCGTATAAATTCACCTTAACAACTCCCCACACTTAAGCTTTTGCTCGTCCGAGCAAAACAAAACAAAAGTTAGGCTCGAGAGAAAACAGCGTCTAAACATGCATAACACATATCCAATAAATCGAGAAGTTCACCTTGTGCGTGTGCATAGCCATAATAAACTTCCACTATATCCAAACTCGAGAAACTCAAAGCAAAACCAGCTAATACCCCCTTGTAGACTAGTAATAAAGGACACTCATAAGATGCACCCTACAAACGTGATTCACCTAATCGAAGGCATAAACTCCTACTCTCGTAGACAAGTTCGTTTTCTAATCTTTTATCCTTCGATGTTAAAGATTACGTCTTTCTAACCTAGGCGTGAAATCTTTCAATTTCTAATCTAGAGATTCAATCTAATAACTTTCGTTGTGATTAGATTAAAGGTCTAAACTTTTATCATGGTGTTCTAAAGTTAACATGACTTTCATCAAGCAAACAATAAACAAAAGCACGGATCTTTCGATATAGCATGCAATCAACATATAAAAACATGATAAAAGTAACAACTTTAATAGATACTCACAAAATAATCACGAACTAGAGATCAAACTGTTGAAACGGACGGCTTCACAACGCTTGTTCAAGGAGGATTTAGCCTCCTAGCATCCTTATGCAAACTCGAATTGATGGAATAAAGAACATAAATCTAACTATCTAATCTAGATGTTTTATTGCATAAAAACTGGAGAATAAAGGAGTAAAAACGCAGCCAAGCTGCTCCCTAGGGTTTAGGGATCGAATTGTATCCCTTAGGGTTGATTATGCGCTGCTATATATAGAGAAAATCAAGTCGGTTGCTACAGTACCGCTCCGGACGCTCGTTCATTATCATGGACGCCCGTCCAGGACCCAGCTCCAGTATTTTGCTCATAACTTCACTTCTAGGGCTCCGAATGAGGTGATTCTAGATGCGTTGGAAAGCTATTTCAATCCTCTACAACTTCCATCAAGACAACTTTCCCTGAAAGTGCCTACAAGTGTGGACAAAATCCCCATGAAGTGCCTGGTTCCGGTTTCTTCAATGATTCTTCACTTAAACATCTTCCAACTCTTCCATCTTCATGTGATCATCGTTTAAGCTCCTTACTCATCATGAAAACGTATCTAACAACATGATAGAAACATGCAAAATGTAACATCATACGAATAAACATAAAACACCGATAAAATCACGTAAATATCTCGATTTTGCATTTAAACACATTTAAAACTCGTTTACTCAATAATTCGATAAAACCAAAAACTTGTTCGATAAAACTTGTTTTAAATTTATTTTACCGGAACACCCCAAGTATAAGGATCATAGTATAGGGTGTTACCGAGTCGTCCTAAGGGAATAAATGATGATTATCGATTAAGATATAAATCCTAAGTCGGTTATGTCACGAACTATTACTTAAAACTAAGGTTTACACTATCTATAATGTAAAAACGAAGAACAGTAGGTAAAATCACAGAAAATAGAAAAACTTAGAACTGGACGGGCGGCGTTCGCTAAAGGTGGACGAGCGTCCAAGTACGTGCTGGAAACAGAAAATATGCAGAAAACACACTAAAATCCTGGAGGTAACTAAACGTAGCAATAACAATCAATACGAACTAATTTGTTTACCAGATAATTAAAAGGACGGTAAAACAACAAGGATACACCACACAACCATCACACAACCATTCTTATGATCTAAACACGATTTATTGGTATGATCAATCACAATTCGACTAAATTCCTTTAAATCGAATTCTAGGGTTCTTGTTTCCTTTTCCAAGCAAAACAATGTAACATTCAACACAAGATCATTAATTCGTTCCCAAATTAAACAACCCAATTAACATCACATGATTCCTCAAAATAACATTAATCGTATCGATTGAAAAGCTCTACTATTGAATCATATTTCCATATAAATTCAAGGCAACATATGGTTTCATTGACATTCCTATCTAATAAAAGCGCTTAGCAATCAATCCAAAATCAATCAATAAATAAAAGCGATGTTCGAATCATAAATAAAAATAAAACTAACTAATCATGGTTGTGATAGCGTTGATGTGGTTTCATCCCGTTGTTTCTCCGCCGCGATGTGCTTAGCCTTGCATGCTTGTGATGATCCAAGATATGGTTGAAGGGAAGAAACTCATAATTCTTTAGGGTTTGGTGCGGCTCCTCCAAGGGTGGAATATGCGGCTGTATGGTGTGTGTGTGTTAGGGTTAAAATAACACGCCTATTTATAGAATTACAGGCGGCTAGGTCAAAAGCGGCTTTGGGCGCCCGCCCAAGGTCATGGACTTCGTTCATTTATCCGGGCGGAGATTCGAGACGCTCGTTCGACTTACGTCTGGAGACTCAGTATGTAAAATATGACTCTGGGCGCTTCATGGGCGCTTGATTCACTCCTGGGACGCTAAATGCTGGATCGGTGGGCGCCCGTCCAATATCTTTGAGATCGGATTTCTTCATAGTTATCCATTCTTCTTCAAGCCAATTCCATGTTTATCTCTTGCAATTCGAATTGAACCTCATTTATCCTCTTTATGCACTCGAAATTAAGCATCTACATAATAGATAAAACATGTAGTCATCCCCAAATAATAATAATTCAATAAATTTAACACATAAAAGCGCCCAAATTACACTTTTGACACTTCTAACCCCATTATTCAAATTCACGCCTTTAAACATATAATTTTCTCTAAAAATTACTAAAATACGAAAGATATTGTTCTCTAATAATGCGATAAAAACCATAAATTTCACCGAGAACAACTCTTCTAAAATATCATTTACTCAATATTTTCATTAAACACATGTTTCTTATGCAATTCCATACAAATATGGGGAAAATTATCATAGAATCGGTAACGGTTGTCGGATTCTATTTAGGACAATTTTCTGAGTCAAGAAGGGGTCGTTAGGGCAAGCGGTAGTATTTTGACCATAACTTTCGGCTCGAGTGTCCGTTTGGAACGCAGGACCCCAATTCGGAAAGCTCGTTCCGACGCCGACGACGTGGTGAACCGCCGAAGGCCGTTCAGTGCGTTTTCGAGGTCAAAATCCACTGTTTTCCTCTCCATTTTGGCCCTAGAAGATTTCAACACGTTTTTTACCGTCTTAGTGTTTTTCTTGTTTTTAAATTTTTCGTAGGTATAGTTTCTCTAGTTAGTAACTTTCTTAGGTTTTAGATTAGTTTCGTTTTCCTTAGTCTCGGTTTTGTTTATCTTACATTTCTGTTGTTTTCTCGCCTCGATCCTCGTTTGTCAACTTTTGAGCGAGCGTCCAATTATCTGAGCGCTTCGTCCATTTTGAAAAAAATTCCTTTTATCATTTCTTGGTCAAGCGAAGCGTCTGGTCATCCAAACGCCCGTTTGTTTAGTAAAACGCCGAATCGCTTTTAGTATATCAGACGGCGTCTATTGAACCAGGCGCCCGTCCGGGAACTTTCACAGATGCAGGCGCTCGTTCACGATTACGAGCGCCCGTCCGTCTATCTTTCTTGTTCTTCTCCTTTCTTCTCTTAGCTTTGTATTCCAAGGTTAACTCTTACATCAACTCGACTTTTAGTCGGTGTTGACCTCTACAATTGTCCTCCTGGTTTATGCAAACGAGAAGCAAAAAGGACCTCTCCTCTTTGATCCAGGCGGGCGGTCCATCCTAAGAAGAAGCTTTTTTTTCCCGATCTAGACATCATGGCGGACCCAGTTCAAAATCCGAATCTAGTTCCTCCTAATCCAGCCCTCCCAAATCAAAATCCAGACCCTCAAGCTCAATTTGAATCGGCTCCTTCAACAAATACGGTTGTTACAACAACAACGAGAATCGACAAATTTGGGCTACAAAACCAATTGCAACAACTTCATCAAGCCCAAAGCAAGCCCGGCTAAATCAAGACCCCTATGCCCTTATCTTAACCAAGACTTCACGGAGGGGCATAGACCTATCCGACCTCCGGATATGGGGCAAGTACATTTTGATCGAAGAATGGAGTGGTTGGACTGGTCCAAAATAGCTCCTTCCATGGCCTTTGCTCAAGAAGATCCTCATGACTTCTTGTCCACTTTTGTTCAAATTTGCGAAGCCGGCCATTATCCGGGTATTGATTACGAGATCGTTAAGTGAAACTTTTCCCGTTTGCTTTAAAAGGTGAAGCAAGCAGATGGTTCAAATCCTTACCCCATCACTCTCTTCATACCTGGGCCGATGTTAAAAGAGCCTTCGCTCAAATTCGTTTCACTGGAGCGATAATGGGCCTTAAGCGTGATATAGCTAATTTTGAGCAATTAGAAGGAGAAAGTGTAGGAAAGGCACAGGAAAGGTTGAATTTGTTAATGAGGAAATGCCCTAACCATGGATACACTCGACATGAGCTTCAGAATTATTCTATCGGTGTTACTCAACCAAATAGAGATTATCTAGATTCCATGGCTCATGGATCTTTTAAAGGCGGAGGAGATGATTTGCCTATAGGGGGTAATTGAAACAATTGCCAAGAACAACATGTGGTCAACCTCTAGGAAGACCCATGTTGAGGAAGATAAGAGGAAATCTTTGCAAGCGATCTGTGACACGAAGTTGGTTGCTCAAGTGGAAATGATAAACCAACGGATGGCTAATTTACAAATGCGGCAACAAAGGGATCGGCGGATATGAGTCTTACGGGAAGCAGCGAGCGAGCAATGAAGCGGAGATGAAGTAAATGCGATAGGCAACCGAGAATCAAACTTTTTAGTAATCAAAATTACGGTCAATCAAGCTATAATCCAAACCGTAACTTTTCCGAAATCCGCGAAAGCTTATTATTATCGCCACCTGGCGCATCCAATTCAACGACGGTCCTTCAACTCCAACAATCAAAGGCCCCAAGGCAATTGGGCTCAAACACAAAATCCACAGCCCACCTCTATCTCTCAAAAGAAATTCGATGAGCTAGTAGATATGGTGCAAGCACTAGCCACCGGTCAAAAAGCGATAGAGGCAGATTGGCGAGATGGTGATCAACAAGCAAGCGAGGCCCCAAGGAAGGCGCCGAGTTACACAGACAAGAATCCTAAAAGCGAAGTAAGTACACTGTAATGCCATCACACGCAGTGGAATTATGGGCAAGAGGAGGAGTTGAATGCAGTTACACTTAGAAGCGGAAAGAAAGTTGGACCCGAGAAGCTTTCGGGAAACGAGTAGCCCCTCCTGACGCCATGAGTTCAGGAGGGGATAAGCAGCAGACAAATACCGAAGAAAGCGGCGGTGGCGAGAGTGAATGATAATGATTCTTCGGGAGAAAGTGATGAGGATCTTTGAAAGAATAGTCAGATGGCGAACCACGACTAAAAGAAAAGTGAAAAGTTTGTCAGATGGAAGGATAAGGAGGATGAAGCCATTAAAAATCAAATTCCAATCAATCATCCGAAAACCCTTCCTTATCCAGCAAAGAAAAATGAGAATACTTTGAACTCTGATAAAACTTACGATGGAGTGAGGAAGCTACTTAGAGAAACCATGGTGACTATGCCTCTTGCCGAAGTGTTAAGCGAGATGCCTAAATGCTCCAAGTTTCTTAAGGGGCGCTGTGGAAGTAAGAGGAAGTTGAAAGGAATGGCAGATGAAGTGCTAAGCGAAGAATGCTCGGCAATTTCTCGAGCATTGCAATAAAAGCGTGGTGACCCGGACGACCTTCAATCTCTTGCATGATCGAAGGCGCGACGTTCCACAATGTCTTATGCGACTCTGGTGCCTCTGTTAATGTGATGCCTTTGAACATCTGCAAAAGTCTCGGGTTGGACAAAAGGCTAAAGAGGCGCCCGTCTCTCTTGATTGGTGGACAAATCTAGCCGTTTAGCGGCCGGTTGCGTTAACAATGTCCTTACCCATGTTAAACAATTGGTGTTTCCAACCATTGGGTTATATTGGACTACCAATCGACAAGGAAATGCCCACGATCCTAGGCCGGCCTTTCTTGGACACATTTGCTGCCACCATTGACTTCCACATTGCCAAATTACCTTGAGAATAGGAGACACTTCCATTTCCATCGAGCAAGGTAAAGTTCGAAGAATCCCCAATTCAGGTGGAATTTCATTCATTGAAGCAATTTATGGGGATGAATCGACCACGATAAAAGCTCGCAGAGACAGAAGCCCTGGATGTCATAAATCACGAAGAAGAAGAAAACAAGCTGTTCAAGAGCCATAGTCAGCTTTGTAGAATTTGTCTCAACAACTTGCATCTTGAGCCTATAAGTGAGCAGAAAATTTGGGACATTCAGGGATGAGCGGTGGTGATCTGAAGGAGCTCAATCAGGCGAGACTTTAACCTTGAAGAAGAGGAAATTTTAATGGGAAAGTGGGATGAAATCAATTACGGAAAGAAGCTACCCATTGGGAGTTGGATGATTGGGAGCAACTTGAGATGAACTTGAAGAAGAAGAGCTTAAGAAGATGATTGCACATCGCAAAGAAAAAGCGGAAGCCGAGCAGGAGATCCCTTTTGATGGCGTTATTCAATACCTTTACGGGATAACACCCCAGGAAGATGAAGTGTTTTTGATCAACGGTCCAATCTCAAATGGAAAAAGGTGGTCCGTTAAAATCTAGCATCGAGCAACCACCTGTTGACTTAGAGTTGAAACCGCTTCCACAACATCTAAAATACATCTTTCTTAAAGGCGGTGATAAGTTGCCCTAATCATCTCATCTAAACTCGGGCCTGAGCAAAGCGGGAATTGATCAAAGTCTTTGGAGAAACATATCCTCGCGTTCGGATGGCGGTGGGCGATATCGGAGGAATCAGCCCAGATGTATGCATGCATAAGATCCGAACGGAGGAAGGAGCGAAAAAGGTCAGACAACCGCAGAGAAGGCTGAATCCGCATATGCAGGAGGTTGTCAAAAAGGAGATCATCAAATGGCTTGATATGGGGATTATTTATGCCATCGCCGACAGTGAGTGGGTTAGCCCTACTCAAGTTGTGCCAAAGAAGGGGGGTATTACCGTAGAAAAAAATGAAAAAGGGGAGGAAATTGCCTTACGCCTTGTGACTGGTTATAGGGTCTGCATTGATTATCGCAGATTGAACGAAGTCACTGCAAAAGATCATTTCCCCTTACCCTTCATTGACCAGCTAATTGAAAGACTGAGTGGTCACAAATATTATTGTTTTCGATGGATATTCGGGTACTTCCGGATAGCCATCGATCCTAATGATCGAGAAAAGACCACGTTTACGTGTCCATCCGGCACTTTTGCCTTCGCGAGAATGCCATTCGGCCTATGCAATGCACCCGCGACTTTTCAAGCGGTGCATGTTAGCCATTTTGATGGACTAGTGGAACAATGCATGGAGGTCTTTATGGATGACTTCTCGATCTATGGCGGCGATTTTGATGAGATCTTAAAGAATCTAGATATGGTACTCGATGTGTTGAAAAATTTGGTGCTTAATCGGGAGAAATGCCATTTTCTAGTTGACGAAGGATTGTTTTGGGACACAAGTTGTCAGTGAAGGTATTCAGGTGGATAGGGCTAAAGTAGCGGCCATTGAGAAAATGTCATATCCAAAGACAGTTAAGGAGGTACGAGGATTCTTGGGACATGTAGGCTTTTATCGGCGATTTATTAAAGATTTTTCGACAATAGCAAAGCCGCTATCCAACCTGCTTAAAGAGGAAGTAGAGTTCGTGTTTGATGATGCGTGTAAGGAAGCTTTCAAATGCTTAAAGGATAAGTTAACCAGTGCCCCCATTTTGATCGCGCCCGACTGGACTAAACCTTTCGAACTCATGTGTGATGCCTCTAACTACGCTATATAAAGCGCGATTCTAGGCGAAGGATTGATAAAGTTGAGACCAATCTACTATGCGAGCGAACTTTGAACCCGGCTCGGTGTAACTACACTACTCTGAGAGAAAGAATTCTAGCGATCGTTTTCGCTATGGATAAGTTTGAATTTACCTTCTTGGGTCTCGAGTCGTGGTTTGGACAGATCATGCGACATTACGCTACCTCATGGAAAAACAGATGCTAAACCAAGGTTCTTGAGATGGATTACGATACTACAGAATTTGACCTTGAAATTAAGGATAAGAAAGGTAGCGAAAATGTTGTAGGTGATCACTTATCTCGCTTAGTGAGCGAGGGTGACGAAAACACTAAGGAAATAGGCATTGACTTTCCAAGCGAGCAATTAATGAGGCTCGAGAATGTGAGGCCGTGGTATCTTGATTACGTCAATTACTTAGCGATTTGGACATCTCGAAGAGATGACGTGTATCGAGAAAAGAAGAAGTTTTTCGGTGACTTGAAGTATCTCGTATGGGAGGATCCACATTTGTTTAAAGTCTGCAAAGACGGGTTGCTTAGAAGGTGTGTTCGAACATGAACAAGCTGGATATCTTAGAGCAATGTCATAGTGGTCTATTTGGTGGACACTCACGGAGCACCAAAGCATTGCGAAAATCCTTCAAATTTGGATTTTCTTGGCCCTCTGTTCAAAGACGCTGAAGCCTTTTGCAAAGGCCGTGATGGATGTCAAAGAGTAGGAGGCTCGATAATAGGATGGAGATGCCTTTGAGGCCTATCTTGGAATGTGAAGTCTTCGACGTGTGGGGCATCGATTTCATGGGACCCTTCCCATCATCGTGCGGTAATAAATATATCCTAGTCTGCGTTGACTATGTTTCCAAGTGGGTAGAGGCTATAGCCACCCAAACCAATGATCACAAAGTTGTAAAGAAATTCTTGCAAAAGAATATCTTTACTAGATTTGGCTGTCCTAGAGCCCTTATCAGTGATGAAGGATCGCATTTCTGTAATGCACCACTGGATAAAATTCTTGAGAGATATGGTGTCAAGCATAGAATTGGAACACCATACCACCCCAAACCAAAGTGGCCAAGTCGAGGTAAGCAAATGAAGTCTAAAGCGGATTTTGGAGAAAGCGGTGAATTCTAATAGATCCAATTGGAGTCGAAGTTGGACGACGCACTCTGGGCTTATAAATCTGCGTTCAAGACCCCTATGGGTAAGTCGCCCTTTCAAATGGTTTCTGCAAGGCATGCCATCTACCCGGTCGAGTGGAGCACAAAGCTTCTTGGGCTATTAAATACTTGAACCCGATAGCGGCTCTGTGGCGAGAAAAGATTCTTTGAAGCGCATGAGCTCGATGAATTCGGACTCGGGGCCTACGAGAATGCCAAAGCGAGCAAGGAAAGAACGAAAGCGCTCCATGATGCTAAAATAAAGGGCGAGAGATTTCAAGGTAGGGAGATGGCTTTACTTTACAACACCAGATTACATCCGTTTCTTTGGCAAGCTTAAGTCGAGATGGTCGGACCCTTTGAAATTGTCGAAGTTCACCGGGAGGAGCGATTTCCTTGAAAGGTACAGCGGTCAACCTTTTAAAGTGAGCGGTCATAGATTGAAAAAGTATTTTGGCCAACCTTATGAAGTAGTACGAGGTCATATACTTTCAAAAGTTGGTTGGCGTGCTGATGTCTTTGAATTGTGATGAGATTCCTTCCGACTTCTTTGCTTGAATGATGACATCCTTAACCTTACGAAGCTTCTATCACGATTCCTGCACCTATCATTCCGCTGATGCCACATGCAGGAAAAGTTGAGACGAAGACGAAAGTCAGTGCTGTCTGGAAAGCCAAGTTAAAGAACTTGGTAGGGCACTTCACTTGTGGCGGTTGTGGTCAAACCTCGGTCCTTCCCTCTGATTCTGATGATGAGGTGGCCGCGTTTAAACCAAAGTGGCCCGACCCGGGGTGACTTTGAAGAGTATGTCAAGCTAATGACATAAAAAGAGCGCTCCTAGGAGGCAACCTAGTTTTATTTTCTGTTAGGTTAGTTATTTATAGAAGTAGTACATTGGTTGTTTGCATGAGATGTTTATTCCGTTTACGTGCTGCTGAATGTGTGGTTTGCTCATATACCCCGTGTACCCCGAGATTATATGGTATGTCGAGTGTTGCGAGATACTTTCGAAAGGGTTCGCGTGCCACTATGTCAGGGTCTGTCTATTCAAGTTGTATTTGTACATTCATGCTCGGCCTGACCTCCGCCAACTTGCATACGACGACCGGCTAAGTTTGTTTTTCTTTTACTCGCACATTACGAGGACATAATGTGATTTAAGTGTGGGGGGTAAATTGGGTATGTTTTCATGCTATATCTTTGAATTATGAGTGAATTTTTAATTTTTAATTTTCGTCAAATTTAAAATTTTTGTGAGTCTCGAGCATGTGATTGCAACTAAATGCTTGCTAGTTGTAGTTTTCTAACGATGATAGTATGTGACTTAGTGAGATAATTATAGCATGTTTTACTTTTATGGAGATAGTATTCCTTTTACACTCACGAAAGCCTTTGATATTGAACCAAGATTTTTGAACTTTATCCTTTCATTATTTTGATGATTTATCTTAGGAAGGCCAGTATAGTGACACCTTAGTTGGACCATGTGCTGTGAATATCATAAAGTTTGAATGTGATAAGTGAGATGTAACTTATGTCTGGAAAAAATGAATAAGTAGTGAATCATAATAAATACGTTTGTCGAAAGCTGGTTAATGATTTGAGTGAGGTAGGGTATACCACGTATGTCCTATACCACTATGATGACCAGAAGCTCACGACAGTCAGTTTATAGCTACCTTATGATTTGAGTAGGTAGGGGGTTATCTCGAAATGTCCTACTCTACTATGATGGGTAAGAGCTTATTCTGATATGCGTTGAATTTGAAAATTTTGAAAAATGATGAATAAGAATAAAAAATAGAGTGAAGTCTTTGTTATCATGGACCTTATACCCAGTAGAACCGCATGATATCTGTGTAGGATTATCCCTACTGAGTGCGTGGGAAGGCTTAGTGTGAAGCTATTACTGTCTGTACCTAGGATAGTCATTGAAGTTTTTGAGAGGATATTTCTTCGAAAGGCTTGTTAAATTTGAGAATGGCTTGTCACACATACACTGAATCTATCTCTGTGATGGTATTGTTTGCTATAGTTGTTGTATCTTTTGTTACGTGAGTTAGAGATCTATGTGGGATGCATGAAAGTTGAGCTATAGTTTTGATTGTTTTGCTCGGGACGAACAAAGGTTTAAGTGTGGGGGAGTAGGGGATAGATGATTTATGTATCTACTTTCATTTGCTCATATTAGTTATAATTTTCAATGAAAAGTGCTTCAATTTTCAAAATTTTTTTGTTTAGTCTGAGTAACACTTCAATGGCATGCTAGTTTTATAATCTGGCACCTTTAGTTGTTATCATTAGTCATATCATGTTCTGAGAATAGGTTTAGTAAGTCGATACTCACTTGAACTTCATTTCACGAACCTATTAGATGAAGAGCCAAATATAGAATAGTTTCTGGTTAGTTAAAGGAAAGTCAATTCTTGATACAGATAACACTTATTTAGCATTAATGAAAGTTAAGAACTTGTGCTATACTCACAGTTAGAATCTCAGTACCTTAGTGTTTTGAAAACTTTAAGAGTCTTGAATGTGTTAGAAATATATTTGACCGCGAGTTTCCGAAGAGTTTGAAAAATATAAATATATATATATATCTATAAATAATAAATGAATAGAATTTCTTTGCGGGAATTTTGTTTGTAACTATCACCTCGAGTCCATTTGGATACTGCCCCAAATGGGGAGTGTGGTTTACCTTGGACAGTAAGGGTTTGAGTGATCTCAGGGTGACTGCCTCTAATGTAGGGGAGAGTGTTATACTTTTGAGACGCGACGATAGGAAATATAAAATATAAAATGTACGCTTTTTGGAACTTTAAGTCAAGTTGATCTAAACCCTGTAGAGACCCGAAAGGTATTTTCTTGGCACTAAGTAAAGGAGTTTAATTGTGAGTTAGTTACTATGTTCTTGGTAATTAGTTTTTGTGAGGTAAGTGTTGTAGATAGAATGAAGTTTTCGTTTAGTTAACCGGATAACTGTTAGTTGCTTGATGTAATATATCGAGAGAGGATCGGTGGAAGTTTAGTAGGTTCTGCACACACATCACCGAGTGAGTTCGATTTGCTGAATACTAGCTTGTCGTGAGCATGACTATATCTCGTGTCAGGTTATGTGGATTCTTGATAGTATGTTCTTGTTTTGTTTTGCTCGGGGACGAGCAAAAAGATAAGTGTGGGGTGTTGTTAAGGGCTAATTTATAGTGATTTCTATATATATTTTCTATGTCAATTTCCCCTACATGCGTATGATTTTCGTAGATTTCGAGCTATATATGTAAATATTGAGTAAATGAGATTTTTAATGGTTAAATATGAAAACGTATCGAATTATGTGCGTAATTGATGATTTTATGTTATTTTGGAAATACGTTACGTTTTGGTATGTTTTCCTATTGTTGTAGATACTCATTGATGATGGAAGAGAGGATTTTAGAGAGCCAAATTCGTGATTGGAAAGGATCAATCAAAGTTATGGAAGATTGAAAGATATAAGGAAAGAAATCAATGAAGATAAATGTCGGAAAATCAGGATTCGGGTAGTGACGACCTTCCAACGAAGTTCTTGATATGATAACAACCGATTTGACTCTGGACCTCAAGAGAAGAGTTGTAGGGCTTGAAGAGAGGATTCTACAGGATTTTGAATCACTCCATTCCGACTTACGAGGCCCGAGATATGAGCGTTACAAGTTCAGAATCTGTTACCAGGAGAGCTGGGACGGGCGTCCGACATTATGGACGGGCGTCCGGCGCTGATTCAGTAGCAGCCGACTCAAAATTCTATAAAAACAGCAGCAGCCCCAACCCTAATTATCATTAGAACACAGCAGCCTCTTCTCAAAACCCCTAAAGTCGAAGTGAGAGCAGCCCGGCCGGCCAAGCTCTAGCTTGGTCGGCGGTGGTTAGATTAGTTGTTTTTTTTCGTTTTTTCTTCTTCTTTCTTGTTCGAACAAAGGCTCGACAGCCATGGATGAGCTATGAAGCTCTGTTTCCGGCTGCAACTTGATTTAGTTCTTTGGATGATTTTGTAAGTTTTTATTTAAATTGTTTCTTTCTTATGCTTATTTGTATCTTGCATATAAATCGGAAGATGATTGCATGATTTGATGCTACCGTATGACGGAAGTCGGTGTAGTTTAGATCACCGTAGGAAAGTTTGGATTTTTAATCTATACATAACGGAAGTTCGTAGATTAATTATCTAGGTTTCTGAGAGAACCACAATTTGATTAATTCGTTGCAAGATTTTCCTAGATTTGAATTGAGGATATCACCGTTACCGGAAAGATGAGATTTTTCATGTATTTGTTTCATTACGTTATTCTTGTTCTCTTTCATGTTTGAGATGCTATATGTTAATCGAATTTAGATAACGGAAGTTAATAAATTCGTTAGATTGCCATGATAGAGATTAACAATTATTGTTCCAACAAGCGGAAGTTGAGGATAAGGTTGTTAGATTAGGATTTCATCCATATCTTTGATTTGTATAGATGTTAGTTAAGACCGGAAGGTAAACTAATGAATGGCGTGATAAATCGGAAGAGAAAGCGTTTCTTTAGACAAGATAATAATCCAAGATAACTTGTGAATGAATATGTGTTGATCTTATTTCTTTCGGTGAGATGATGGTTGTTAGGAAGAGGTTGATCATGGTTTGTTTATGGTTGTTCGGTAGATAGATTTACCGTTTTCCTAGATGTAGTTTTATTTATGTTTTTATCGCTTTTATCCTTCCACGGCTTTGGATTAACAATCCTCTGTCCAGTTTACTTTTCTGTTCTAGTTTAGGTTTTAGTTAATAAAGAGGATTAATTAGATTAGATTCGATAGCCCTTTTCCCTGAGGATCGATACCCGTACTTATCCAACTTTACTAGCAACTACCCGGTATTCGGCCGGTTAGGAGGTAGTTTTGCATGGTAGTATAGGTTTATAAATTTTCTTTTGTTTTAATGATGCAAAATCTCCCCAACAAAAGTGGCGCCGTTGCCGGGTCGATCTTACGGGGAACTAAACGATTGTGATTTCTAGTTTTTATCTAACTAACCTATGTCACGATTACTAAGCTAAATAGCGGATAAAACCGAGCGAAATCTGAAAATTAAACTTAACTAAAACATAAAGCTGGATGAAGAGATGATCTAAAGCCAGGAAAGATACGGGCTGCGAACCAATTTAAACTAACTAATCTAAGATGCGAGATAAGTAAACTAACTAGACAAATTCAAGCTTTTAAGGATTTAAATCAAATTTATAACGAGCAAGCGAGGATTGATCCACCTATCCAACAAGCATTGATTCCCTATCTCGATTATATTGCGAGTTTTATTCGAGTTGTGATTCACCTCACCTAAACATGAACCTAATTCCTTAGAAAGTTCATCTATCAATCTATTATCTTCCGATGTAAGATTAACGCGTTTAATAACCAAAGGTGCAAACTTTGTGTTTATAATCTAGTAATCGACCTATTAACTTCGTTATGATAGATTCGAATTACTATTCTTATTCATGGTGATCTAGGGTTTATTAAGACTTCCATCAACAATAAACAATCAACACATGCATATCTTCCGATATAAAAGCAAATTAAACATGAATAAGCATGAATAAGAAACAACCTTTATTAAAAACTCACAGTATAATCGAAGAAAACGAAATCAACAATTGTTGGACGGCTTCACAATACTCGTTTGATGAAGCTTTTAGCCTCTGAACATCCTCAGCAACTCAAATTTGCAGAAACAGTGCATAAAAAGTAACTAGTGTTTAATCTAAACTAAGAGCATAAAAATAGGAATAAAAAGATGAAAAACGCAGCCTAAAGCCGCCCCTAGGTCTAGGGTTTTGAATAATGAGTGTATGATTATCTTTTGTGGAGAAAACAGCCGACTATATATAGATTTCAAAGTCGGTTCTGCTAAGTCGGCCACCGGACGCCCGTCTGAAACCTTGAACGCCCGTCCACTCCTCAATAAAACTTCGAATCGGGCCGAGTCATGACCAGACGCTCGTCCACCCAGCGTCCACTCCAGCGTCCAAACTTCCTGAATCAAAGATGACATCACGGGCGCTTCGTTCAATTACATCGAGGCGCCCGTCCTTTGGACGGAGATGCAGACGCTTGATTTGATATGATCGATTTTGATTTATTGATCTTTATCTCTTTTCTTCTTGTCAATTCCTTCATTATCTCTTTTATCATCATATATTTCGACTCTTATCTCTTTTGATCATCTCTTGAGCATCAAACACGTATCTATAACACATAAAAACATCGCAAAAGCGTAATAATGTCCAAATAATCATAAAATCATAATTAAAACACATAAATCAACCTATTTTGCGATTAACTCTTCTAAAATATCATTTACTCAATATTTTCATTAAACACATGTTTCTTATGCAATTCCATACAAATATGGGAAAATTATCATAGAATATAGCGTTATAAACCGTATAAATTCACCCTTAACAACTCCCCACACTTAAGCTTTTGCTCGTCGAGCAAAACAAAACAAAAGTTAGGCTCGAGAGAAAAAAGCGTCTAAAGCGTGCATAACACATATCCAATAAATCGAAGTTCACCCCTTGTGCGTGTGCATAGCCATAATAAACTTCCACTATATCCAAACTCGAGAAACTCAAAGCAAAACCAGCTAATACCCCCTCGTAGACTAGTAATAAAGGACACTCATAAGATGCACCCTACAAACGTGATATATCCCGAAAAGAATGATCGAATATATCTAGGGCCTTTCGACATACTCAGAGGATAATCCCTACAACATATCACATCAGGTTTCTCTGGGGATAAGATGAGCGATAACTTAGTCTTATATACATTTCATAACACTTTATCAGTTGATTTAACTTTTCACTTAAAACACACATCGAATGAGCTCTTGCCTGTCATAGCGAGAATAGGACATTTCGAGATAATACCCTACCTTACTCCAATCATAAGGCGACTTCTTTCCGTATCGTCGTGAGCTTTTAGTCATCATAGTGGTATAGGACATCGTGGTATACCTACCTCACTCAAATCATCGACTAGCTTCCGACACACCCAATAATTCTTCATATTCTACTTTTCAACTTTTTCATTTGACAATAAGTTACGTGTTACTTATCACATTCAAACCTTAGATATTCACATTATATCATACTTGGATCTAAATACAAACTATCATAAATCTCACGATATATACGTAGCACTAAGCACATGACTTACGAGAAAATCAAAACCACTAATCCAAAAGGGTATAACTTTATAAATTAGCTCATCATTCACTATGGCTCGTGAAAAATAGTGTAAGGTGAAACATCTAACTTACCAAATATATGATACATTGAATCAATCGCCTACTCGGGACAAAACAAAAACAACGATTGTCGGAAAATTTCAAAAATTTTAGCTCATTTGCATAGAAACATTACGAATTAAGCAAATGTGTAGATACATATCGAAACATTCCCTCCCCACACTTAAAAAGCAACATGTCCTCATGTTGTGCAAAACGAAAAGAAAAAAAAAGAAAAAGACTTAGGTGATTTAAATCGAAACTCGAATCGTTTAGTCGGGCGGAGCCTTCATAATGATATCAAGAATGCGTAACTGGACAATATAGATACACCTGCACGTCTTAGACAACATGGAACCATCTCGGGAAAGCGGAGTCACACCAACATGAAAAGAGATATCAAAAATGAAGATAAAGCAAAGTGAAAGCACGCAATACATCGAGAAAGTTGAAACACAGTTGAAATGAAAATCTGCGCGCGCCTTATGGCTTACATGATCCATCGAAAATAAATAGTAACAAAATCAAAATTACAACGAACCTTATAAGTAAAAATGTCAATACAAAACAACCAACGTGAAAATAGACAAATAAGATCAAGGTTGGCTCGAGCGCAGAATCATCGGTGGAGGATCGGAGGAGGGTCAGAAGGTGGTTCCGTAGAGTGCCGAGTGCCGAGTGCTGCTCATCATCGAAGATGACTCAGTCGTGTAGAACATCCGCAATGACTGCTCAATCTCATCGACAAAGAGATAATCAGCGGAGCTCGGATTGAAGATTACTGCCGTCCCTCGGTTGCCGCCCTCACGGATCATCGAAGAATTGTCAAAATGTTGTTCTGTGCATCCCGAATATCACCGAGCCACTCCCGGAAACTATTTGCCATGCTTAACCGCATCGGCGGCGGGAGATAAAGGAGGAAGGAGGATGCACGAGGCGTTGCCGATGAACCAGGCTCGGAGGTGCCTCCGGCTCGAAATGTCGAGGGCTTACTCTTTTCCCTTTGTAAAGGCCTTGGGTTCTTGGACATGATCTGCCCCAAACTCGGGCACACGGCATCGAGGCACAAAGCGTGGATCAAATGAGGGACGATCAAGCTCCGTGTATAAACCTTACGATTGATCGAGATCTCGTCATACAATGCTGTCCCACATCCACATTCAAGCCAAATGTCAACGCATACAACATGCCCGAGTCACTATATGAAAATGTGTCAAGTTGTTCTTAGGCAACAACCGACTCTGAATGAATCGACCTTTGGACCTTCCAATCCTCCGTCCAGGTCGTGGTAACCAACTCCTTCCGGTCTCCTCCCGGTCTCAGCGTCGAGGCCACATCCGGGCAAACTCTCAATCTCAACTCCTCCAAAGATCCTGTCCCCAAACTCATACATGCACAATCTCCTCCTTATAATCCCGACCCAGAAAGCCGCTAAGTTGTATTTACGATTAATCACCTCCGGTGTAAAGGAACTTCTACCCCTCGAACCACGACTACCTTTGTCCCCAAGTCGGTTTCGAGCAGTTTGCATAAAATTCCCGAACTAGGAGCTATTCACGGGGTAGTCGGGATTGTCATCAAGGCTTCCCATTTCCTATCCTTAAGCAACTTAAGAACCCTGGATCGACCTTCGCCTCCAAAATAGCCCTCTCAACCAACATGTTTCTCGAAAAGTAATGTTTAGTATAAACTTCATGGGCTCTAGGGTTCACGAATCGACGAGGCAATGGCATCGGGGCAACGGTTTTAGATTTCTTTCTAGGAGGGGCTGCCCTAGGTACAACTGGTTCCTCTTCCCGGGTAGCATCGGCAGTTTCCTCAACCCCTAGGCGAACCTCCACCCTTACGAACTCTAGGCATCCGTGCAAAGGCACATCATCATCCGTCTCGGACTCCGAGGTTGGCTCATCTCTTAAGGTCGCCCTAGTTTGGGTGGCTCTGAGGGCTGCGCTCACGAATACTCACACCCTGGTTAGGATCAACTAAGGTAGGGTCAATCTCTTTACGCTTTTTCCCGCCTCCCGGGCCACTTCCTTACCATGCCTCTTCACATTTGCCTTCTTATGAACCATTTCCACGCTAGTCCAAACTAAACAATCTAATGTGCACAAAAGATACCCGTTTAACATCCAAAGCGGGATTTCAAAACAACCAAACCACAACCACCACCATAACCATCACCAAACAATCCATTCATCACCCATCACAACACCACATCACCAAAAGCAGGCGGAAAGAAACACCAAAACGAAAAAAAAATAAATTAAGGTAACATTCAAGAAAAGCGAGCCGACCCAAAGATCGAACTCACAAAAACATGAATGAAATCTAGAAAAGTTGTTACTAGCTTACCGAGTAGGGTGAGTAGATGTTGATTGAGGTGAAAACGAGTCAAACAACACAAAATTGACCTCCAAAATCAAATTTTTCTTCCAAAAAGTCGATTTGCAATGGGTGCGATTCTCCAAAAATATCGTGTTTTGGGGATTTGGTTATGAAAATCAAAGGGAGGGTATCAAGAGGCGGCTGTAGCACTTTGAATCGCTCAAAAGCGGTTTAGAATCGGCGATTTTAGGGCAAAAGGAGGGAGAGAAAGCGGTTTTGCTTTTGAAATCTGAAAAATGAAGGTTCACTCGAAGAAGGGTATATATGGCGAGAGGTTGGGCCTTTCGTCCAACTCGGTGGACGGGCGTCCACCAGGAAATCGAGATGAAGCTGGGCGGGCGTCCAGTTTATTAAACGCTTCGTCCAAAGTTTGAATCACATACTGAGTTGGAGGAATAAATCAGGCAGGCGTCCAGGCTTAGTGGGCGCTTCGTCCTAAAATTAGTCAAAGCGGACGGGCGTCGGGATTACGGGACGGGCGTCCAAGCGATATAATTTGAAAAATATAAAATTTCCATACAAATCAAATTCAAAATTGCCCTTTCTTATTAAACTTATATAAAACTTCAAAAATACAAATAAAAATCAAATGAAGTACATAAAATTACTAGAAAATAAATCAAAAGCAGATGGAAAGCAGTGGGTTGCCTCCCACTCGGCGCTTTTGTTTACGTCGTTTGCTCGACGAAACATCCTAAAACGCTAGTCATCATAAATGTCCGACCAATCGATCACTTTCGAATGAGGCGGCGGAGCATGTCAATCGCCGGAGGAAGTCATACTCATCTTGTAAACCCAGTCCTCACCTGTTTACATCAACACCCGAAAGTGCTCGACTTGCGGACACTAGCGCTAAATCTGTCGACATCGGATCATTGAGGATGGTGTAAGGGCGGCGTCTAGAGCTGCTGCTGTAACTCCTCGGTAGTAAAGTCTCCACCTCCCGAACTACGGGAACAATGAGAACATAGGTGACCGTCTTGACGCGGGTACTAATGTCAAAATCTACGTGCAAAGCGATGGTTCCTCCCGGTCCGTCATCTACGGTAATGAGTGGAATCCTCACAGGAGGAAGGTAACTCCTGCAATTTGAACACGAAATCCATATCTAGAAAGCACAACTAAGCGTGAGATAAAAACAAAAACTTAATAAGGCTAAAGCCGAATAAACTAAACTTAAATACTAACACTATCAAAGCATAAAACAAAAACAACTAAAAGAAGCGATATCTAGGTTGCCCCTAGTGGCGCTTTTGGTTAATGTCGTTAGCTCGACACCGTTTAAAACTCGGCTGGATCAGGCCATTTGACTTTTTCGCCAGACCACTACCTGCGTGTAGCTACGATCGATGGTGTGGGCTGCGAAAGCGACATCTCACACATGGGGTGAAATTTTTAATAGCTTTCCACATGCGCTTGAACTTCCCCGTGGGTGACCTCGCAAATCCTCTGAGCCCTCGATGGCGCTTCAGCGGCGCTCCTTTCAAACTCTTCCATATCGGCACTACCTGCTAGAACTTCTTGGAAGGGTCACTTCCGTCATCCTCGGAGAACAAAGCGGGTGATAACTCGCTAAAGTCTTCGACTCGCGGGACACCACATCCGAGAATATCGAGAAATTTAACAATCAAAGATGTCTCTTTGGGTTCACCAATATAGTGTTTGCACCTTTGACCGTTGACTCAAAGCGGTTCACCACTATAACCACGAAGTTCTAGAACTCCTCCGGAATGATTTGGAGAATCTCAAAGGGCCGGACCAACGTGTCCTTAACTTTCCAGGAAGCAGATGTAACCTAGAATTATATAGAAGAACTTGTTCGCCGACATGAAATTCCCTTTTCTTAATCTTAGCATCGTGGAGTAGCTTCATCTTATCCTTACTAATCTGGCACTTTCATAGGCACTGGAGTGCGAATTCGATCCAGCTCATGTAGCTGCTTTGTAGTCGATGCTTCCCACAAGATTGGGAATCAAAGTTCGAAACTTTGTAGCCCAATAAGCTCTATGCTCTAACTTTCGACGAGCGAGATGACATGGTTTCCGTAGACCATTTGATATGGTGATGTACCCATGGGAGTCTTATAGGGTACATTCGATATGCCCACAGATACATCATCCAACTTTAGACTCAGTCTTTCCTATATTTATTATGACAGTCTTCTCCAGGATCTTCTTAATGCTCTGGTTGCTCCTTTCAGCTCTGACCACTAGTCATAGGATGATGCGGTGTGCCAATTTTATGGCGAACACCATACTTCTCAAGTACTTTCTCACAGGGGTCGGTTGCGAGAATCGTCCCTTCATCATCGATCAAGGCACGTGGACATCCAAACCTCACGAAGATATTCTTCTTTAGAAATTTCATCACCGTCTTATGATCATTGTGAGGAGTGGCTTGGGCCTCCACCCATTTAGACACGTAGTCCACGAGACTAAGATGTATTTATTACCGCAAGATGATGGGAATGGTCCCATAAAATCGATACCCCATACATCAAAGACTTCGCATTCGAGGATGGGTTTTAAAGGCATGTCAAAGCGCTTGTCGAGTGCAGTTCTTTGGCACCTATCACAAGCTTTCTGAAAGCTTCCGTATCTTTAAAGATCGTAGGCCAATAGAAGCAGTTGAAATATCTTAGCAGCGGTTTTCCAAGGACCAAAGTGACCTCTGTGGGTCCCTGTGTGGCCTTTGCTCAATGATGTCACGTTGCTCAGATTCCGGAATACATCTCTAAGCAAACCATCTTTCTGAGATCTTGAAAAGATAAGGTTCATCCCAAGCGAAATATTTTAAATCCGAGGCGAACTTTTTCTTCTCACGATAAGACATCTACGGATCGAGATAACGGCCATGAAGGTAGTTTACAATGGGAGAATACCATGGAACATCGGGGAGAGCGGCCATCGATCAACATGATGTTCTCTGCAGAGAAAGTAAAGATCTATATCATCTGGTTCATTCTTTTCCTCACTTGCGATCTAGAGGCGTGATCCACCACTACATTTTCACGCCGCTTTTTGTCCTTAATTTGAGCGTCAAACTCTTGTAGGGTCAATATCCAACGTAGTAAGCGCGGTTTAGCCTCTTTCTTAGTCATCGAGTAGCATAAGCGGCGTGATCAGTCCACCACGATCACTTGAGCTCCTAACAAGTAACTCACGAAACTTGTCCATAGCAAAGACTACGGCTAGTAGTTCCTTTTCCGATGGTAGTATAGTTAACTTGAGAGGGTTCAATGTGTAACTTGCGTAATAGATAGGTGGAACTTTCCCTTGATCTTTTGCCCTGAAACGGCACCAGCGGCATAGTTTGATCGTCGCACATAAGCTCAAATGGTAGGTTCGGATCAAAGCGATATAAAATTGGAGCGGATATTAAGCGATCCTTAAGCCCCTGTCCACTTTACTAAAGGAAGGCGTTGAGTTTAATTTTGATGAGAGCTACTAAAGGAAGGCGTTGAGTTTAATTTTGATGAGAGGCTGCAAGCAAGCGTTTGAGGAGCTTAAGGATCGTTTAATATACGCTCCAATTCTTATATCGCTTTATTTGGAACCTACCATTTGAGCTTATGTGCGACGCATCAAACTATCTTTGTTGGTCTTTGTTCTAGGGGCAAAAGATCAAAGGAAAGTTCGACCTATCTATTACACGCAAGCCACACATTGAACCCCTCTCAAGTTAACTATACTACAGGCGAAAAGGAACTACTAGCCGTAGTCTTTGCTATGGACAAGTTTCGTAGTTACTTGTTAGGAGCTCAAGTGATCGTGTGGGTGATCGCCGCTTATGTTTGCACGATGACTAAGAAAGAGGCTAAACCGCGCTTACTACGTTGGATATTGACCCTACAAGAGTTTGGCGTTCAAATTAAGGACAAAAGGGCGGTGAAAATGTAGTGGCGGATCACGTCTCTAGGCTGATTAAGTGAGGAAAGAATGAACCGGATGATATAGATCTTTACTTTCCTCAGAGAACATCATGTTGATCGATGGCGCTCCCACGATGTTCCATGGTATTCTCCCATTGTAAACTACCTTCATGGCCGTTATCTCGATCCGAGAGATGTCTTATCGAGGAGAAGAAAAAGTTCTTCTCGGATTTAAAATATTTCGTTTAGGATGAACCTTATCTTTTCAAGATCTGTAAAGATGGTTTTCTTAGGAGATGTATTCAGAATCGAGCAACGTGACATCATT